>VZRH01005765.1:170274-188938 GCA_013397555.1 Urocynchramus pylzowi | reverse complement strand
GCGCTGAGGGCCCGGCCGAACGGAGCCCCGAGCAGCGCTGAGGGCCCGGCGGAGCGCTGAGGGCCGGGCAGAACGGAGCCCGGCGGAACGGAGCCTGGAACTTTGCTGAGGGCCCGGCGGAGCGCTGAGGGCCGGGCGGAAGGGAGCCTGGCGCAGCGCTGAAGCCCCGGCGGTCGCGGGTCGCATCCCCGCTGCCCGCTACCCCTAACCCGTCAGCAGGTCATTGAGCCAAGGGCTGTCTGGTGGGTGCCGCGGGCGAGGCGCCTTTACTGCGCCTTCCCGTGTGAATGGAGCGCTTAGCAGCGCCGGGGTGCGGGTGTGGGTGTTGGCAGAGTTTCTCTAGCAGCTTTTATAGCTCTTCTCTGCCTTTGTAGTACTTGTGCTTAGCACGTGGGAATTCATCATCTTCGTTCACCGATAGAATCACCGGACACTCTCCTCCCCTGAGTGCTGCTCCATGGTGCCAGTGCCAGCAGAGCTTCTGTCACCACAACTGAGAGAAAATAAACGTACGCGCTTTTAAAAGCAGATTTTAAACTGCCTTTTCACCTGTCCTGGGTGAAATCGTAATCACACCGATCATATCAGAAAAAAAGCATTCAAGCACAGCCATATCTCAGTGAACGTATATGATATTTTGCTGCTATTACATCTATGACTTACGAGTCTCCGCCAGGCCCTGACTCCCCTGAGCCAAACGCTGGCCAAACAAAGCCTTCCTCGGTGCCCACCAAAGGCAGTGGAGGTTGGCCAGGCCCCATGGGGAGTGCTCCAGGCCTGAAGGGCTTACAAGTCCAGAAAGACAAAACAAACAATGACAGACATAACAGGCGTGCAGGCAGCTGCCTTGGCCCTGACCCTGCCATTTTTTCTGGTTTGCTTTAACCCTGCCTGAGAGGGTGCACGATCTGGACACTTATTTTAAATGCAAATCTTGCTGGCTTACTAATCCAAGGAAGCTGAATATACTTTCTTTAATATATTCTAAGCTGAGCTTTTTAAAGCATTATCAGTATCAAATATGTTTTTGTATATTTAAACTATCAACAGAAAATAATCAATCAAGCGTCTTCTTTTTCCTGCATCTAATTTGTTTCCTTTAAAAATTATGTTTGCTCTTTTCTCTCTCCACTTTTGTTTTCCTCAGCCCTTTCTATTCATTCTTCCCAGTTCTATGCTCCATTTCCTATTTTAAGTTTCTATCTTGTGTATTTATTTTTATTCATGTAGTCCCACTAGGTATCACTGAAATTAGTCACATGCTTAATTTAACACAGAAAATTTTTGTGATTATTATTTTGCTTTTTATGCAACTGTTAATCCCTAGGTGTCCTTTTCCTTGGCTCTTTGCATCTTATCTATCTCTTGACTTAGACTCTAAGGCAGTGATTCCCAAATCACTGCAGTTTAGCTCTTTATTTTCTGTGGGATTCTAGGTCCCCAACCTTCAGCCACACTGACCATGCCTGGAGTACAAGAGTCTGTTTCTCCTTTAAGAAACTTCATTTCAAGGTCCAGCTAACATGCCTCAGTCCAGTTTTCCAACCTTGACCTACACCAGATCCTGCCAGTTACTTTGCAAGAGAAGCTCTCTGGACCCCTTTATTTCTTTGCCCACCAAGTCAACCTCAGCCAACTCACCTTGCTCCTGCCAGGCTCCTGCCTTCCACCTGCCTCCAGAGCTTCACAGCATCTTCAAAGACAGATCCCTGCTCAGCCAGCCACCTTTCTTGTTGAGGAGGTATCTCCTGTCTGGTTAGCCAGTTGCCATGCAAGCTCCATGTCTCTCTGTCCTTTCTGGTTCACACTGATTGTTAGGAAAGGCAGAACTTTTGGCATTGAAGGAGTGTGAAACAGTAAAGGAAGGTACAGAGGAAAAAGAAATGGAGTTGATAGGAGGTTAACTGGATGTAATATTCCTGAGGGTTTTGAACTCCCCTCAACTCCCCTTCATATGGTAGCATCCTCTGCCATCTTGAGATCTGCATTGAGCTGAATTCCTTTGTTCATAACGATAAAAGCTATNTTATTTAGCTGAATTCTAAAAGTCATTAAGTTTGCTGAGCCTGATTTCAGGTTACCCTCCATACCTGCAGTTCTTCTCTGTCCACAGAGCAATGGTACTGTCAAATTTAAGAAACTTGCAGCTCTTCACATTTTGAGCACCTGAGGTTTTTTCCTCCTTGATCAGACCATGTCCTGGAGGACCTCCAGATGCTGATCTTTGCTGGGTAATTGCACTTTTTGGATCATAAGTAGGCATCACATACTTCTCAACTGAGCAAAGTAACTCCTTCTTTATATGTCCAATTTTAAGAGAGCAAGAGGCAAAAAATGAGACTCCTTTTCTGCTCACAAATTTGCCTGATTTTTGAGTTTGTTGCTAGCTTGAAAGTATTCGCATGGATTGGAAGGGATGTTTGGTATACTTGTGTGCTTCCTATTAAAGATCTACCAGCAAATTAGGAGGGTTTCATTTGAACCTGTTGCTTCAAAAATGAAGCTGCCTTTCTCTGGACCTTGGTAATTTCTCTGCAGACAGCATGACAGTGGGGCTTGGTAGCATTCTCTGCCCCCTCTCCTGGAGCACATTCTTTACTTTATAGAGCACCAAGCTGGTTTTTTTTCAAATGTTCTTTGGGAGGTATTCAGGATCCCCACCTTCAAACTTGAACTTCAAAGTTGAACAGGATGTCTAGTGCCCATCTTCTCAGCATATTTTTCAAGAACAAATTATAAACATTTCAAGCAAAGTGCACTTATTACAAGTTTGTTTGCCAAGTACTGCTGCCTCCCTTCCAAGTTCCAACTATGTCAAAGCATCTGGTTTACAAACAGGTTCCTCCCTTCAGCTGGTACATGGATGCCAGGGCACAGAGGCTTATCACTAATGAAGGAGTTTACAGGATGAAAGGGGAAAATGCCGTGGGAGTTACTTGACTGACTCTCACTTGTCACAAAATGTGTAGGTAGTTGTAGTTGCTGAGCAGATGGATGAAGTGATGTGCAAGAGGAGTTATACCCCCAAGTTATTCCAGGGTCTGATCTAAAATTCCCTGAAGTCAATAGATGTCTTTTGATTTCTATGGACTTTTCTATGATCTTTCAGGTGATTACTTATTTTAATCATGAGACACTGCCTACCCCAGGATTTACCTCTTTAAAGAAGCCTGGGGTCATCTGACATTCTCAGATATTTGCAACTTGAATTACCAAAAAAATATTTATTTAAGAGGTAGATAAAGATGAGTCCAACATATTTTGTTCAGAAAGCAATGCTTCCCTTAGTTTCATTTTTACTTGTAGCTAGACCAAATGCAACTTACATAAAGGACAAGTTATTTTAACTTGATGTTGGGGTCAACCCCAATTCCAAGAGAAGATAAATCTGACATAAAGCCATGTGCTTCTCGTGCATCACACACACTCCACATTGGGGTCTACCATTACACAGACTCAAATAAAGAGTGTGCACACATTTCTTACTATCATTTTTCTTTTCTATCGTAGCTTGCATAGCAGAATAAAGAACTTTCAAACACCCCTCTGAAGATTTGTAGGAACTCAAGAAGTTGCACCAATTAATGTTAGCCTGCTCAGAATATGTAATATATATGAAAGAACTGCTATTGCTACATTCTCCCATGACTCTAAGTCATATTTTACTGTGTTTTGCAGCAGATTTTAATAGTTTGTCTAATATTTTCAGGGGCTTTCACCCTAATTTATACTAGTGTGCCAAAGGTGGATTTTGTATAAAAGAGAGCTGTCTTGTCTAGGTAATAGTGATAGTAGATTTTTTCAGAAATCTTGCCTTTTTGTTTTAATTCCTTCTGGTTATAGTAAGTTTTATAATATACCATACTTTGCATACCTTGGCTATATAATTTCATTACATAATGAAATATTTATATCCAGTTATGTAATTTCGTTCATAATTTCATAGCTCTGCATGAGATTGATACCTGATCCTCTGCCATACTGTACATTGTCTTTCCCTTTCTTTCTTGTGAAGAAGGAACACTGAGTCATGAATTAGTGATGACCCCAGTGCCAGAATTATCTGTCCAGATCAGTGAAACTAAGGTTTCGATATTTCAGAAAATCTCCTAACTTTTTTCTGTCTCAGTTATGGAAATGCTGAACTTTGCATGCTCACTTGTGTAGGACTTTATTGCCCATGCACTAGACAAATTATTAGATGTATGATTCACAGTTAGTGCCTTGTAGCCTGTATTTTTGTGAACTAGATGGGTCTGTGCCTCTACTTTGTGCATGTATGCAGAACAAAAGGGCAGTAGAAACTTTCTTCAGATCCCAGGAATCTCTTTCAAATGCCAAGGGGCTGACAAATTCAGAATTTGCAGAAAACAGAAGGGTTGTTTCAGTGTGGCCCTGACTGCACAGCATGTCAGCTTGTGGGTACACCTGTGCTGCCCTGTTAGCTCAAGGCTCTGGTTGGTGTGGGAGCTCACTCTGCACAGCTTACGTGCTGCCTTGAGCTCCAGGTCTAGTTTGTAGCATCCAGCTGGACACTAGGCCATGGACCTGATTGTGCTCATCGTGGGAGTATCTAATACAATATCTCAATATAAAATTCTGGCTAAGGACTCAGAAATCTGAACAGTTATCTTTATTATTGTAAGTCCAAAATTTAAAAAGCAGAGAAATAATCACACTGCGCCATTAAGGCGTAGTGATAAATAGAGCAAAAAGTTGAGTTCAGCAGAGAAGTGTTTGGCCACATTGGATAGTAACAGAGGTTAAATCTAACATGAAGACACTGATCAGAGTAAAAGTGGCATGCTACTCGAAAAAAACCTCCTGATTCTCAAATTAGTGTTTATTGTTAGTTTTTCATTTCAGTGGCGGGGAAACCAGTGCAAGGGCTGCCTGAAAACAGAACCTGCCATCTTCCTGGGCAGCAGTTACACACAACTTTTTTCAGACACAGACCATTCTATGAGCTACCCGATCCTGTGAGGGCATGCACAAATCCCAGCCCATCTCCCTCTGAGCTGCCTTTCAGCTCCCAGTGTTGCCAGTTAAAGAATCTTCTCTGTTTATTCTGTTACGTTTTTCATTCTGAAGCTTATGTATTGTCTTCTTTTCTTGTTCTTGTACTCAAAATACTGAATTATTGGTCATGGTTCTGTGTGACCTGGTTCTGACGTTCTTAGTCGAGCTGCTATATTTTTGTTACATGGTATTTCAGGTACATCACTCTTTTGGAAAAGTACATTTCTTTTGTGAAGCAACTTCTATTGTGTGCCTGTTTTTCACAATATATATGTACGGTGCCTGCTGCAAATGATTGTCTGCTGTATACATAAAAATAAGGTGTTTTAATCATGATGTGCCCATCATTCCTGCTGGGCAACTTACAGTAAAAACTTTTAAAATGTTTAAAAGAAAAAAAGGAAGCACTGATATTCCTGGAAATTTTCTGTTCAAGGAGGTAAAAAACCAAAGCCCAGTCTTATTCAATACTGCCTATTGGAGAAAAGAAAATCCAAGTGTGTACTTTTCTCTTCTGTGTTTTCTGAAGCTCATCAAATGTAGGCTGTTTCATATCAGTGTCAGGAATGAAATGTCAGAATTACTGGCCTTACAAATTTTCCTGAGCCTCAGCAGGTGATGATGTGATTTACAAATCTTAACTACAACTGTCAGAAACAAACAGGAAATGCCTGTGATCTGGTGAATTACAGTATGATGTTTTCCATTTCTGAACTACTAAGAACTTTTCAAAAGCCCAGATTAAACTGAGAGAAAAGGGATTTGTTTCCATCAGCAGGGTTATTTATTCCACACAAGCAGATTTTTACTTGCGATGAAGGCTCTCACTGCCTTAGGAATATGAGGTTAGTTCAAGCTGTCTTGATATCAAATAATAATTACATTCTTTATGACCTCTGTCATAAAGCATCCAAGAGATCAAAGGCCAAAATACTGTCGGTTCATTTCATGTTGATTTTGTTCAATGCTAGTAACAGATGGGACTTGGGTTTTTTCTTGTAAAGAAAAACTGCTTTAAGTGCAGGAAGCTGATCGATGCTTAATTTGTTGTGTCATTTTCATAATTTATCTTCAAATTTTTCTTCCACCCATAACATAACCATCAGAATGGACATTTGATAACATGAAGGCAATTCCTAAATTTTCTAAGAAAAGGCACAAAAATGTATTTTAGATTTGTGGGCACAGAACAACCTGGCGTAAATATAATTTAATAATTTACTTTTATTTGTACCCCTTTCAAATCACTGATGCACCATTAATTGATTTCCTGCAGGGATCTTTACAAAAATTGTATAAAGTGGAAAGTGTATTATATTGATCTGCAGTTTGGTTCATTTAATACTATAAACTTTTCTGTTTAAAATCTGTACTACAGATTTATTTTCTGTAAGGAGGTTTATGAAAAGTGTTATCAATAGAGAAATTCAAGGAGTTTAAGTAATGATAAACTACTGCCCTAAACTGGCATTTTGAGAAGGCACCAAAGTTACTGTCACCTTTCCCTTACATGAATGCAGTGAGGATAAATTACAGAGTAAATGTCCAGGACTTTACTTTCTATATGTATCTTTATCACTCTTTGTCCCTCAATTTGGTCTCTATATATCACAAGTAATAAAAGTTACTAATTTTTAGGATTTCTGAGTGACGCGACTCATTAATTGTTTTCTATGAGTTTTTTTTGCTGGTAAGTAATATGAAAGTCCCAAGTTTTACTTACAGAGTTATTAATAATTTATACAGTAGTATACACTTAACAAACTCGTCTAATGTATGTAAAACAACTTCCAGTACCATACCTATAACTTTGGAGTTTCTTGGAATTTTTCTGGTTTTGGGTTTTTTTTTTTTGGTTTAGAATTAAAAAAAAAAAAAAATAATAGAGTAGTATCTCCTTAAAGTCTTGTTCTGACAACAATATGCTACCAGTGAGGACTCTTTTTCTTCCTTAGAATGACAGGTTTTGTACAGATACATTTGAAGGCCTCTATTTTGATGGCTGTAAGGTCCCAAAGCTGAGTATTTCAACCTGGTCTTTTCAAAATTTTGCAGATGATAAAACCAGAAAGTGCTATTGTACAAAGCAAGCTGATAGAGCTGTCTACATTAATTCTTATTTGAGCTTCAAACTATCTTTTAGAAAAATATTGAAAGATTTCTACTGAGAAGGTTATCTGCCACAGACCATAGGAAGTTGCTCTCTTTAGTTTGCAAAAATATGCATCTTTATTTCTAGAATGGTTTTGTCCAGATTTTCCTTCTATTTTACCTCCTTATATTGCTAATTTCATGGTTTTGATAGATTTAAGAGTCCATAATCAAATCTGTATAATTCCCCATGGTAACAGCTTAGCGGTTAGGTCCAAATCAATCTTCAGTATTCTCAGCTGATAAACTAAGCAGATTGAGCACTTTGAATCTTTTACCCTGAATCATGATTAACAGTCCCCAAGTCAGGCTTGTGACTCCTCTCTGAACTTCTTCAACAATATTTCTGAACCATGGACCCCAACTCTGGACAAAATATTACAGTAATGATTTCATCAGTGCTAAATACAACAGTAACATAATAACTTTCGACACCTATCTTCATTCATTATTCCTCTGATACCTATTTATTAAGCTCATATTAGACATTTTGTGCACCATGTCACATTGAAAAATTATACCCAGATGACTGTGAACTCTGACCCTCAACTCTTTTTGAAAAGTACTGGTTCCCAGAACTCTCTTAATTACAGACTGAAATGCTAGTTCTTAGATATTTAGTTATGTTAAATGTATTTTCCAGAGTAAGCTCCTTACTGTTTACGAGGGATTTGATTACCTGATGTTGGTAATGACCATTTCTCCAGTCACTGTTTTGTTTTCAAAGATGAGCACTGATAGCCCAGCTCTGGTGAATCACCTGGGCCTTAATGTTCAGTCGGTGGAGGAAGATTCCCATAAGAATGATACAATTCTCAGGCACAACTTGGCAAGATGCATATCTGAATACCACAGAGATAAGTAAGGAAGGTGGTCACCTTCCTTCCACCAGTTATAAATTTGCACATTGCTGTTGATAAGAAAGACCTTTCAAAGTAATATCAAGTCAATATCATCCTGGTATTGAATGCCACAGTTCAAGAACTTGCTATGTGAAGATGAATTGTCTTTCCTTTGTTCTACATTAACCCATCACTGATACTGTAATAATACGTGTATTATGAGGACATATACAAAGACTGGGTTGAATAGCTTTAAATTATCTTTGCAATTCTAAAAATTCCAATTAAATCTCCTCAAACTATATTTTTTCTGCAAAGTAGGTGGCAAAGCAACAGTGTCAGAGCAAAGATTAGTCCTCCTGAATCCCAGATATTGGTTAGAACAACCTTTCTCATATCTCAGTTAAAGTAGTTAATAATATGATGAGAATTTTAATTGAAAAGTAGATGTAAAATTTACAGTTCTCTTAAAAAACCTCTTAAGCTGTAAGATTTGGTATTTAGCCAAAGATGCTATTTGAGCTAGTAGTGTACAAAATCACAGATTTTACAGGTATACTGAGTAGGAATATCCTGTCCCATTTTTAAAGTAAGGAGACTGTATACAATCTCAAGATGTCACTGATTCATTATCCCTCCAACTTGTCTCAAATAAAGCATTAAGTAACGAGAAGAGAAAGAAACCTCCAGCAAGCAGAGAAGGATGGGTTAATTGTACTTCTTACTATATGTACTGTATACATGATATGTAATGCTTTGTTTCTATTTTGTACTCCTTATTTTCTTCAGTGTTATTCAAATGTATTTATGATATGTGTTATTATGTATATCTATATATATATAGAGAGAGAGAGAGAGGATATATATGTAAATATATTTATTATTGTAGGTTTTTTGGGGACAAACAATGCAGATTTTGCAAAAAGCTTCATAGAAGGGCATATTTGTTCCTCTTCAAAACACGCTCAGAGGAAATGCTGGATGGTCTTTCAGAACTAGTTACAGTTTCTTCTTTTATAGTCTGCTCTATCCTGACTTGTTTTGCTCCTCAGCTGAAGTTACAATATAAAGTAAGTTTGTTACTTCTATATGATTGTAATTTATGATGCTGGTTTTGGCTCCTACGGGACCATATTCTGGCCAGAAATCACCACAATAAAGATAGAGTTCATCTTCCCTTTGAATTTCTCAGCTCTTTTTCTCCCTTAAGAAGCTTTTCAGGACAAGGCAGAAAGCAGTGGGAACCAGCTCCTCTGGTTTTACACTGTTTGACAGTCTCCCTTCAGTCAGGGGAATTTTCACACTGGCATCTGTGACCAGATTCCAAGTTTCTTTACTGTTCAAAGGCTGCAAAATAGCTGGGTCAAGGGGCAGAGACTTTATCTGAATTTATTTTGCTTAAGCTTGAGGTCTGGTCTTGTTTAACTAATAAGATCTCATTACATCATAGCCCATGCAGCTATGCCTTGCAAAGCCTTCCTTGGACAAGACAGTGAAAAGCAATTAAGAAAATGATGAACACAGAAGTTGTTCAGGCTAGTTCAAATGAAGCTTTTTGCACTCAGCCCTCAAGTCTTCACTCTAAATTGATAAGAGAACGGAGAAGGGGGGGGCGGGGGGAGGATGAAAGAATTGTAAATTTCTTTAATACCTGTAATCTTAGTCTGTGAGGAACATCCCTTTATTTTACCAGAGAGGTAAGATCCTTTGTTCCATTGCAAAATTTTCTTCTCAGCTGCAATATTAAGAGGTCAAATACAAAACCAACATCATTACTGCTACATGGATACTTTGTGGACTACCAAACCCTGTAAATTTTACATCTTAAACTATTGTTTAACAAAATGAACAAAATGAACCACTAAATACTTGCAAATGTGCTGTCAGTAACTTAATTTTTGTGTTTTCCCACTCACTTCAGCACCTTATTAAAAGATAGAGAATAATTACAAAACAGAATCCAGCTAAGCTTTGAACCCAGAATTTTTCCATGCTGTAGTAAAGTGACACATGCTATATGAATTAGTGGACAAGTATTTCCAAGTACTAGGATGTGTACCTTCAACAGCTATGACTACATCTTTTCCCTGGCTACAGATTACTGTTGTCTTCAAATTGTGTTATAGGTTCCATTGGAAACTAACTGAAATAGACTTTTTGCAGTGTGTGGTACAACAGAGTTCTCAGCTTGCAAATGTTAACTGATATTGACATAGACATCTTAGATATTCATAATAGTAACAACAACAATACACTTCTTTTTAGAAATATTTATTTTCTGTTTATTCGTATATCTTCCTTCATGAAATAAAATACAGCAGTGTTCCAGAATTTTTAAACTGTCTTAAAGAGCAGCCATAATGCTCTTTATGCATGGTCCCATTTATCTTCATGGGGCAATAAGTACCTCATGGTGACAATTCTAACTCAGCACTGCTCATAGACTGGAAAGCCAGACCTGGCTTTTGTGATCATGGAGCCTTAATATCTGTACCACTTAGGCCATGCATTTTTTCTGAATGATTTTTTTAAATTTTATATTAGTATATTCCTAGGAAAACATCCACACTTGCTTTAAAATCGATTATGATGGGGGACCTCTGACAGCATGTAAGAAATGATTCCAGAATATTCTCACTGTCCAGAATAATCTTGCAGTTAAAATTGTTCCTCTAGGCTTTAGACTGGATTTGTCTCACTGCAGATGTCATCCTTTGGAATATCTTACAGGTTGTCTGCTAGAGTGAAGACCCCACTATTATCAAAACATATTGCGGATATTGTGATAAAGATTTTTAAAATTTATTTGAATTCTTATTACCCTTCCATTAGCCTTTTCCAGGTTTTAACCATCTCTCTACAATTGCAGACACACATTCCTTCTGATCACAGCTAGCACTGATGCCAGAGCAAGAATTTTGTTTGGTTGATTATCTGGCCTGATCCCTGTAGGCTTTTAAAAGTGCTGGCTCTTTTCCAGCACAGGTTTTTTTGTCTCACACCCATTCCCTTCCAGCAAATATCTTCTCCACGTTTTGCATTCCTTTTTCCCCATGTATCACTTTAGCTTGTATTTCATTCATTGTTTGGTACTGATATCAGATTGCCTGTCCATGCTGTCCTGTTTACCATTTAGAAATACAGTAAGAGATTTTGCATTCTTCCATTCTTTTAGAACTTCATTTGTTTTCTTAGATTTATTGGAAGCCTATATTTGTGTTAAAGCAAAACCTCATCCAACTCTTTTAAGTCTCTTGAATATCAGTTATCTGTGTCTATTTATTTTAAAATCTCTAGCTTTTGTAGCTGCTGTTTATTGTCCTCTTCTATTGCTGTAAAATTGAAAACTGTTTATTCATCATGTGCTGTGATCAAATCATTCTGCTTTATCTTTTTAATTTTGTGATCACATTTTCCATGTATGATGCTGTCCCCTAACTGTCTTACAGTGGATAAAACTGTCTAAGTTAAAAAATTATTTCTGGTAAGAATAACATTCCTTTCAACTTCTATTGCATTTGTTGGAAAGGGCAGTGGTGAATGCTATTTTTTTATGCTTTTGTTGATCTTCCTAGTTTTAAAACAATCATTCTCCCTCCATTGCTACAGACAGATACTTAAAGTACTGCCAAACAGTATGATTTGATATTCTGCAGTGGACAACCCCATTCCTCCATTAGAACATTCATGTTTTAGTGTTTGTTTGCAATTTGTCACAACTTGTAAATAAAGATGTCATTCTTCTACTTGGTGGTTATAACACATATTAGCCAAACTAAGTCTTCAATTTTGAAAATTAATTTTTCTCATTCCCTATACTCAATTCAAAGGCATTGCAGGGATTCAAAGCATCAACATGAATCTCCTGTCTCAACGAACAATTTAAGAAACCTAAAGATACCACATCATTAATAAAATAGATTGCTAAGGAAGTGCCTACAATTCTGCTTACCTGCTCTACATTTTTTCTAGTGAGATTGATTTTGAAAATTCAATCATATAAACATTCCCATCAGCTTTTTGGACAACTAAGACAAAGTCATTTAATAAATGAACAATATCAATTTCACTTGTTCAGCACTTAAGTTCCTGACACTGATGTACAGTACAGAATTTGCTATCAGTACCTAAATATTATTCAGGATGAATGTTTCTGTTCTGGTATGAGGGTTAATTCACTACTGAAATGTCATAGGATAGTTGCTTACAAATCCATTGGTATCAGTGTGGGTAGAGGGAGTTATTAGCAAAGGACAGTGCAGAAGGTGTTCAGGGTTGCTTTGATAGTTAACTATTTTAAAGCTTCTCCACAGTATTTGAAGTCCTTTCAAACATGCCTGCCCAAAAAGAATTCAAAGATTAAGTTTGAAAAAAGAAGTTCTATTTGTGCAATTTTTGAAATGCCATACTATTTTCCCATGTCTATATTAAAAATGTACATTTTAAATCATCCATGACACACAGACTACTATAACATAAATTTAATTTCATATAAATATAAAGAATATAAGAAGCATACTTTACTGATTTTTTTGTTTCTATTTATTGAGTACTTTTTTATTTTAATTCTTTGTCTCCATATGCTTTGTAGTTAGCTTGTGATAGCCACAGCAAAACCAGCAATATTTCTGTCGATTTTAAGTAATGCTTGCATTGGGCAAGCTTTCAGGTAATACTTGTATTAGGCCCAAACCAGCTCCCATTAAAATCTGTGAATAAACTAGCAGTTATCTCCTAGAATAATCCCTCTTAAACCTTTATTACAGCAAGTAGCACCAGTTCACCTGTTATATTAAATTCAATAAATTACTGTAAGCAGTATGCAGACATATCTGCTGCACAGGTAATTCTTCAAATGGGCACTTACTGATTTTCCTTTCTTCCACATGGATTTGGAGTAGGCCCAAAATAAAGGTTTTCTGGGCATCCATGTACTGCAGCATGATGCTGCAGTGGTAGAATTTCAATAAAAGAGAATACCAGAATTTTATATGTGTAGCTGGAAGAGATTTTTAAGAAGTCAGCATCCATTTAAGCACTCTTCAAGACCAAATATTCAACATTCAGCTGTACCCTTTTGATAATCTTGTTTCTTGAATAGATGCTGACTTCTTTCCTAAAGTGGTGACTTCTGAAAGTCTGACAAATAAAGGACACTCATGGATGGAAGAATTGTTCCTTTGATGAGAAAATGTTGACCTCTCTCCTACAGCTAAGATGCTCACTGCCAGATTTCTGGGACAAAGCACTCCAGCAAAGGCACACAAAATTACTGAATGGTTGGATTGAAGTAGGAAGGTGCATATGGTTCAAGCAGCTGCCTCAACAAACTTTCCAAATACTAGATTGAGCTTCCGCTGAGCCTCGTGCAGGAATATGGGCCACAGGAGCTAGCACAGTCCATCGTTCAACTGCAGTCAGTAACAGTGAATTACTAGAAGGATTTGAGAGTAGTTGAAGTTTTTGATCATCAAAAGAAAAATTAGACTGTGCAAATAAAGACAAAAAATAGACTGTGCAAATGAAAAAATTAGACTGTGCACCAAAAAATCAGACTGAGCAAATAAAAATACTGTCTTCTAAAACTCTTTTTTTTCCCCTTTTTAACAACTAGGTATGAAATGGTTAAACTTCTAGTGCTTCTCCTTGCAAACAATTTGTTCTAAAAAGTACTGTTTTTCTGAGTCACTTATCTTTGCCTGCTGCTTTGTTTCTTACACAATGAGTGAAATAACTGACAATCTAAAGTGCAGCGCTATGATATCCACTTGTTTAGATGGTGCCTTATCCTAAATGTCTCCTAAGATTCTCCTCTTAGCTGTGTTGGTTGTGTAGCTGTAGCAGTAAAAAAGCAGGTTTTTCTGGTGAAGGAAAGTGAAAAGTGGAATGCTAAGGAAACAAGCAGTATTTATTTGATTATAGGTTTATACAAATTTGGAAAATAAAGTTACTTTGCTGCTCCTGAATCACATAACTCTGTAATTCACATCTACAAGGCAGTATCTCTATTGCCTTCAAAAATGTGTCCTGAGGTTGTGTCCCTGAAGTCCTCTTAATTAAACCTAAAAAAGGAGCTTGTTTATTCAGTGTTTGACTAGTGTAAAACTCCTGTATCTAACCATATTGTTAACATCCCCAGTCTGCTTTCAATTTACTTCCCAAACCCATGAATTCTATAAAAGTGCTTGTGGGTGGAAAGATGACTACTTAATACATGCTAACTTTTATGTATAACATATAAACGATTTTTAAAAAGACAGCTCTGTCCCTTAATCCTAAATACTGACAAAATTTCTAGAATTCTCAGTTGCTACAGATATGTAGACATCCTGGAACTGAACTGAATTTTGCCTGTGTGTCTGTGTTACCAAAGGAAAGAATTGTCTGGACACAGCTGTAACTGTTGTTTGGTTACTCATGTGTTTCTCTAAATGTAAGTAGTCTTGGCTTAAAAGGAAAGGGCTAGAAAATAACTGTATGCTCTTTTTGGTATTACAAAGTCATAATCTTACATCAGTTATAGAATGACGTCTAGGGTGGAAGAAAACTGAATCAATCCTGTTTTCTTTTGTGAAGTAGAACCCTGTCTGTTCCTTCCACAAAACTCAGGTTCTGGCAGATGATTTTACACTCTGGAAGATTAAACCACAGCCCCTGGGCCACTCATGTGTGCCCTGTGAAGACGTAATGGGGCAAGTTTATCAGAGACCTTTTGCTGCTTTAGCACAAGAAGCCCACTCATCTATTCCTCTACTCCTCTACCAACCCACACACCTTGTTTGTTCTGAGTGTGGCTGGAGCAGTTCTTCTGTAGGTGAGGCTTTCCCACCAGAGCATACATAGCTTGTGGCAGAGGCACTTCTACACAACCTTCTCCTGGGGGGTGAAAAAGTACTATAGCTGAAAGAGGAGAGTAGAAGCAACAGAACAAATAAAAGACAAAAATTCTTCTGTCAGGAATATTTCTGCCAGCTTTAATGAAAAATTTCTGCAAGTCCCTATGTCTTGTTTTGCTCTGAGGAAATCATGAAGAGAAAAATGCAAATAAATGAGCACAAGATAGAAAGGCTGGACTTGAGACCTGGGTGGTACTTGTGGAGACTCATCATTTTACAGTCAGGACTACATTTTTGTAGTTAAACTTGCTATTTTTGGCTTACCTGGCCCCAATATGCAATCCCATACACTCTATAACCTTGAAAACAGCATCTGCATCAGGCTGAGGAAGTTGGGAACACTGGAGTGAAAGTCAGAAAGTGAGTTGCAGAAATCAATTGCAAAAAAGGCTGAAGAGACAATGCTGCTTTAAGTGCCGCCCTTCTCAAGGTTGCCATACCTTGCTATTTTGCTATTCAGAGCCCTGAATCCTCTTTCGGAGACAAGTGTTTATGTGGTCTATTTCATAAAAGCCCTAGGTGTTGTCACCAATGGTTTGAAACTGACAATAAAGGGGAATTGTTGCAAAGTCTTTGTGTGTATATATATATATGTATATAATAGCTAAATTATGATGCTATTCTACTCAACTTCTAGACCCTCCTTGGACCTAAGCCAGTAATCACCTTCCAGGACCATGACCTAAGCACTTGGTTTGGGTTGCTTTGGAGTAGGGCTGTAGTGTTCCTTTGCAGAACAGGGGTCAAAGACCAGTGGGAGCAGCAGGAGAAAAGTGGGTGTGCAGTGCAGCAGGTGGGATGTTTACCCAGGAAACAGGAGCCTTGGGTCAGTGGCAGCTCTGAGGAGTGCTCTGAGTGCATTCTATCTAGTTACAATTTAATCCTCCGCTGCGCAGAAGATGCTCAGTTTTCGAAGGTTGGTAAGATTGAGGAAACTCACCAAACTCTTCATCCTGAATGTGACAGTTATTATTTTGAGTATTTTCAGAAATAGTGCCTTAGGAGCCTAAGCAATTTTATTGGCACCTTATCAGTGTTAAATCCTGGAAGCTAAACAAGGATTTTAAAGGTTACAATCTTAGATTTACATGCCTAAATTTTAGTACCACCTTACAGGTCACATGCCAAACTCTTCAGAAGTTATGAGCTGTTCATGAGACTCACACAGCTACTTGTTTATGTATGTTTGTGATACTGCTCCCTGGGTTGTACTTTGGAAACTCACCAAAAGGTTTAGCAGTCTTAAAACTTTCCTCACCTTTGGCTAAATAAGACTTTCACATATACAGCTAATGGTTGGGGGACCAGGACCCAAAAAGTCACCATGGCCTGTTTAGAAACAGAACAGAAAAAGAATCCAGAAAGATGTATCGGTCATCCTTATATACAATGTCAAAAATTTTGACATATTTTCTAATACAGAAATCGAGTTTCAAGATTTGCACAAAAATTTTTAAGAGTTTTTTTTTTTTTTTTTTGGGGGGGGGGGTTTTTTGTGTTTTTGGTTTTTTTTTGGGGGGGGGTGGTTTTTTGGGGTTTTTTTTGTTACTCTATCAAAGAAATGGAACTGACACAGTGTAATCCCTCATTTTGGTCAGTGCTGCTCAGGGCAGCATCTGTTCCAACTTGAGCAAGATAACTTTGAAAGCCTTACTTTATTTTTCTTTCCCCCAGCAACTCTCAGTTACTTGATCTTTTTAAATTTTGTCTGCTGTTATAATGTCTATTCAATAATTTAAAAATGAAATATTATTTATTTCAGGTATATGAAACTGCAGGCAGTGCAAACACTGAAATTGTCAGCAAATTCTTGGACACAAGAATTGGTTGTAATGGCCTAGTTATTTCTCAAAGCTGACAAAGTGTCACAAAATTTATTTCCATCAGATGAATGTTAAACACCTGTTTCACCAATTTGCAAACCTTAGCTTGTAATGTTGATACAAAGAGCTTAGTTGACTATGGAGAAGACATAATTATTTATTTTTTTTTTAGCAACATGAAATGAACATAATAGACATAGGAATGCTGAAAGTGTTTATTGCCTGCAGCATAATCCTGCATTTTATGAGATAGCCTGGAAAGTGGACACGGAGCTTCAGAGGAAATGAGTTTCTCTTTTTTGACATGTCCACAAACTAAAAGTGAGAATTTCCTTCTTAGTGTCAACAACTAATGGTATGATATAGGAAATGGAGTTTCTGTAGGCCTAGGAAAAAAATTAGAAACAGGATTTATATTAGGAGAAAATTACAGGTTTGTAATGTTTGTGAGCGATTGTGAAATGCCAGCCTGAAGACAGTCAAAGTTCTGTGCATTTCCACAGTGAAACAGAAACAGCCTGCAAGTTTACCTTTAATGGTAAGCATTCCATCCAGCAACACATTTGGATCAATACTGACTAAACCACACCTGTCCAAAAATAGGAACTGTGATAAAAAAATGATAAATCTGATGATTTTTGCGGTAGAGTTCAGTGAAGATCTCTGCTTGCATGAGAACCAGTTGGTCTCTGAGAACACCAATATTCAGAAAATCCCAAAGAAAACACTCTTTCTTTTTATGCTTCTTCAGTAACTATAGTAAATGGGCATTTGTAAGCCATTTAACTGAAGAATTTAGAAAGGGCTGAAGTCTCATGGGGAGATCTGACAAGGACATAGAAGGTGCCATGTTTACCTTGGGGAATATAAAATCATTTTATGCTTAAGGATTTGTTTATAGCAGTCAAAGTTTTAAGAATAATCAGAGATTATATTAGACCATCACAGCTTCTACACAGATGTTATTCCAAGTTCTGTTTTTTATATATACCTTTTCAGAATGCAGCACTGCAGAACAGGTATACACGATAGGCTAAATTGAATCCTAAAACTGTAACATAAAAGATCTGTTTGTTTGGTTTTTTCCCTTTTTTTTTTTTTTTAATTTGTTATTTTTTTAGAGGAGGGCTTTTGGGTGTGTGAGGGTGGTTTAGTTTTGTTGGTTTATTTTTATTTTTTTTTTAATTAGACTTCTTTTTTATTAATGCAATCTCCTGAGGCCAAAAAGTACTGTGAAGTGGTAGTGCCTGTGTGTTTTGACGAGCAACTGCTTGGGGACATCAGGTGCCAGAAGAAACCCTTTGGCCTGGCAGGGAGCAGTGAACGGACACGCCTGTGAAGGGCATCGGCAGTCTGCTGCCTGTCACTCCGGACTATCCACCGCCGGGAAACCCACTCTGCCAGGGCGGCAGGAGTTCGAGGTGAAAGAGAAAAAAAAAAAGAAAGTTGCCATCTCTCATTAAGATTTATTATACGTCTGAACTTTTGTAGTCCCGAAGCTTAACGACAGATGGTGGTGTAACTCCACCAATTTTGTAACGTCTCCTTTTCTTTGATGTTGTAACACAGATTCTCCTCGACTTGACTTCGGTTAAAACCAGCATTTTCTGCTCTTTCCCAAGTGTCTCGGAGCAGTACGCAGGGAGGAAAGGGAGTGCACCTAGTTCGAAGAGGAGTCTGTGTTCTTGTTCGCTTTCTAAACAATCCTAATAGAAAATAGCAATCTTATTGACACCTAACACTGCCAGCAGCACAGAGAAATTACATTAAATTAATTAAAGGAAAATGGTTTCAAAGCGGTTTATTTCAAGCGAGAAATACAATTGTGCAGATGAAATCTTGAACCGTAAACAGGAACAAATAAAACGCACCAGCGTTTTTCATTAGAAAGCCAAGTCACATTCTATACCGTAGTCGTCCTTGAAAGAAAAAA
>VZRH01005765.1:148994-165512 GCA_013397555.1 Urocynchramus pylzowi | reverse complement strand
AGCGGGCTGCGCTCTGCCGTGCCATCGGGAGTGCCGGGGCAGCCAGCGGGCGGAGGGCGAGCCCCGGCGCTCCGCTCCGCGCTGTGCCGCGCCGAGCGCGGGGCGCGCAGGCGGCAGCGCTCCTGGCCTCCCGTAACCTGCCCAAAAGCCGTGTGCCGCCCGGCGGAGCCTGCACGGCCGAGGTAAAGGCAGTCCGCGGGCCGGTTTTGTTCTTTTCCCGTAGTTCGGCTGGCGTCAGGTTCGGCAGGCAGCGGGCCCGTGTGGCAGCGCAGCCCCTGGCCGGGAACGCTTGCGAGCGGTGGTAAGGTCCCGGGATGGAGCTGCTGGAGAGGCGTAAAGCTTAGGCTATGGGCTGGCAGGAAAACGCTCATTTAAAATTTGCGAGAATTGTCCAGATAGAAAGTGGGCTGCTGGTATATTCTCCAGGGAAGAATAATCTCAAAAGTAACCGCCGTGAATCTGTGGTATTGTCCTCTGTTAGTGAAGAGTGCAGAGCTACAGATGGAGGAATGGGCAGTACCCTCTAGCTGGGAATCGCTTATACTTTTAGGAAGTCTTGCTTGTGTACGTACGTACCGAGAGAAACGCAGAAATTCTTCTTCCAAAGAGGATCTTCCCTGGTCTTTTCTGTGCATTAGAGCCCCTATCCAAACTCAGCTCTGGAGAGTGGGAATCTTTCCTTTGACAGCAGTAGGAATCGCTCCATTGACTTCACAGGCTCGGATCAGGCCCTTGGAAATTTTTTTATGAAGGTGGGACTCAGAAGTTGTGCATGGTGTCTATATCCCCCCAGTAATCCCTGTGTGTGGGGGGAAAGAAGTCAAAGTTTTAAGATATTTTGACAGTTTTAAATTTTTTCTTCTGTGTGCTAAGTAATTTAAAGCCATTAAGGAAAAAAACATTACTGCTAGTAATATTACTCTAAAGAAAATATGATTAATTATTAAATTGGTTTCTCTAATGCTACACTAAACCCTTTTAAGTGGGATATGGTTTTAATCATTCAAATTAGTATTTTCTAAAGTTTTTTCTTGACGATAACAATTTTTTCATGTAAATGTAGATACTCAAAATACCCCTGTTTTGTGGTAATCTGCAGTTTTAATGTAGTTCTTACAAAACAGTTTTGTTCTGTAGCATTTTTGCGTGCTTAAATCATTCGTTTATAATTATTCAGTATAGTCCATCAGTAAAAGGTTAAGGGAAAGGAAAGAGTATTTCAAATATAGCATTTCCAAAATGCATGTAGTTAGACATACTAATTTATTTTAATAATATGTAACACCTGAAATACACTGCTTCATGTGAGGCCTTGTTGGTGTAGGCTTTAAGGTTTAACAGTAACCTTAGGAGGAAACTTAAGCAGAATCAATTGTATAAATATTTGTATATTTCTTTGTTTTTAGTTTAACCTCAGCGATTTTTACATTGTGTCACGGGATCTTTGCTACAGTGCAGTGTTTATATCTTCTGAGAGGGGAAAAAACCTAAATGTTTTGTAGCTTTCTGTTTGGTGAAGATTTATGTAAAATAACCAAGTAGTCTGTAAGGAACAACCGAATTAGAGTGGGTTTGAGTGTGAAGAAAAGTAAAAGAAATGTACCAAGTTCGGGACATTTGCATCAGTAAATACATGGTACTCTTTTAAAGCTGCACTAGGGTTTGTGCAGTAGTCAGGTGAATATTTTGAAGTGACCTTTTTATTTGGTGATGTTTGGCTTTTTTATTTTTTTTTTGGTTGCATTTTTTTTCTGTAATCATCTGTTGCTTATACATATACATATTTTAATGCTTTCCATAACAGAATGTGTTGGGACTGTCATTTTAAGAATAAAGGTGTATTTGCTTAGAAACATTCCTGCCAGACTCCATTATTTTTTTTAAAAGTTCTTGTTGGACTTAAATTTTTTTTAAAAAATTACTGTAGAATAAGAATATTTTTTTTTTTTTAAGGACTAATTTATGTGAGCTGGAATAAGCGTTTTGTATTCTGAGAAATATACCTGATTCAGCATTGCATGCACAGGAGTTATTTGAGGCTAGTGGGCTGAAAACAATAGAAAACTTCTGAGATGTGATCCGTGTTGTGGCAGTGTTTTGCTATGTGTCTTTGAAAATGTCACTTAACCTCTTTGTTTTTCATCACTGATATGTGAGGGCTGGTATTTATCTTTCTGATAGAGGGGTTAATTAATATTTCTTGAATATTGAGTACTTTTTTGTTCTACTTCAATTTTTACCTGGTTTATTTTGGAGAAATTAAATTGTGATGGTAGCTGAAAACGAATGGTTCCTGGGAGTCATGTTTTTTTCTTTGTTGGTCGTATTGTGAAGAGGTCACTTGCTCATATGAAATGAAAACGATTTAGGACATAGGCCACTGAAAAGTACCCATGGAATGATTTTGACTGGAGAAAAATGCAAATCACAATCAAAGTAAAAATTGCTATCAACTTTGTTGTAAAATAATAATTTTCTGTACATTGGAACTGATTACTCTTTTAAAATTTTGTGACAGCTAATAGGTCCAGAAGTAATGCAAATTGTCTGTTTTTTTTTCACAGCCACTGTAGCATACTTCTCAGCTAATCTTTGTTAGAAGAAATACTTGTCATTTAGATTCCTGTTCCCTGACCTGTTTTGCTTTGATACCTTTCTTGATTGTATGTGTAAAATAGTGGCACCAGAAGAACCTCATATAAGTGATGAAATTGTAGATAATCTGTTTGTTAGCTGTAGCAAACAAACCCCTTAAATTTAATCTTAAAATTGCAATAAAATAGTTCTTTGTTAGTTGTTTGAAGGCTTTCTTCTACATTTTTTCCTTTACAGAATAAGCATACTTACTGTAATATTTTCCAAGAGTAGCTTTAGACTTAAATTTTAAAACTTCTAGACCAGCATAAAAACAAGGAGCAGTCTCACAAGTATTATTTAGCACTGATCACCTTTTTTTTTCTCCTTTCTGAGGCTTTCAGTAGCTTAATTGAACTTACTGCTTTTAAAAATCTTCCAAAATGTTCACTGCACATTATAAGAGGCATCTATTCTTTGTTGCAAGATTTGCATCTGTTTTTGTTTTCTGGTTTTTTTTTTTTAATTCCATTTCTGATAAGTTTGTGTTTAAGGCAACACCATGTTTTATGTCAGAAAGGTGGTTTTGAAAGTGCCAGCTTGCTTATGCTGTCATCACTGAAGTAGCTGAAAATAATCTCTTTAATGAACAGTTGCTACGATGTTTATTGCTTCACCAATGTATAGTTTGGGATGATGTTAAAAAGTAACATTTGAACTCTGAGGAATGAATTAGTGTAGAATTATGTTTAATGTCACAATTTCAGTTCCTATTCTAAGAAAAATGAAGTTACAATATTAAGTATACTGTTTTAAGCTCTTTACTATCTTAAGTCTTTTTAGTAAGTTGTAGAGGTTGCTGAGGGGAGAGAATAAGAGCATTGTAAGTTTAACTTTTTGTACATTTATTTAGTTATTTCTTTTTCTTGCTAATAGTAATTACACATCTGCAGTTGGAAATGGGTTTGCTGCAGTCTGTATCTTACTTAACTATATACATTAATCAGGCTGGTTGCTGAGGACAGCCGATTCCCTTGGATCTGGTGTACTGCACCCTCTACGTGCCCTGAGCGTGGGTGTCTCTGCTGCTGGGTGGCACAGGGCTTTAGGTAGGTAACAGATGACTTTCTAATTGGTTAGGCTGAGGAGCAGCAAACAGGTTTAAAGGACAGGCAGCACCTTCATTCAACATGCAGAAGGGAGATTTTCTGCCCTGCCCACTCCATCCCCCCCTTTGCAGTGCTATGTGGTGTCCATTCTGGGGTGAAGGAGAAACTGCAGACCTCCATCATAGAACCCTCTGAGCCACAAAGAACCCTCTTTGAAGCTCACAGACTTGCTTTGGTTTACCTGTAGAACTTGCTTGTTTACCAAGGAGCTTCAGCTTCCTATGGGCAGCAGGTACTGAAGGAAGTCGGTGGAGTATCTCTGTTTTTCTGCAACATTTCCAGCCCAGTGGTGATTGCAGGGCCCACAGGGACACACTGCAAGTCCTTTGCCCAGTGAGCTGGTCCTTTGGAATCAGACATGGCTGCAAATTTTATCATTAAGTACTTCTGTAAATTGCTGATTTCAGTCTTGTTTCAGTTTGTCTCCAGGACATTATGAGGATGACTGAGATTCCAGCGGGCCTGTGCCAGCCTTGTCCCGGTGGGAGATACTGTTGGGCCCAAAACTGGAAATTCATTTGAAGAGTGATGTTTTGAGGCTAGGGGGCACATCACTATATATAACTGGAAAGTTGTTGGGGTTTTCTAGGCACGGTATTTTGTAGATAAATGTTTACATTGTTACAAGAAAAATCCTTTATCTTTTAAGATTGCTGTTTAGTTGATGCTCATTTTAGAGTAATTTATTTTTTCTCTAACAGCGTGATGTGTATTTTGCAACTTCGGTCAGAGTTTGTCTTCAAGTAAATTCAAATGCTGATTTATTCCATTATTCAGCTTTTGTATTTCAGCCTTAACCAACATGATACATTATGTATTTGATGTAATTTGAAATAATGTCCTTGACATAATTTGACTAATTACATTTTGACATATATTTATATTAAAATAGTCTAATCTTGATGGATATTGCCACTACATTTTTTGTGATCTTGTCCCTTCAGAGAAGGAAGGAGAATGGCTGTGATATTACATTGCTTGTTGAACAGGACCTAACTGTGTTATTCAGTCTGAAAACTATGAAACTTGTATTTGGAGAAACAATCTCAGAGTTGCAAAGCTATATCAAGCATAATACTTTAAGTATCTATTAGGTGTTGATTTTGAATTTGCCCAGGAATGGTGAAAATGTAAAAGAGGTAAACATCATTTAAACTTTGCCATGCTGTCAGTGCTAAGTCTTACAAAAATTGCTCACAATTACATTGTTGATTTATCCTTCTGTAAGTCTTACTGTTGATGTTGAGGGGGCAACCATTACAATTGTAACCCACCTAATAAAACAAGTGGTGGGTAATACCTTTGTAATAAAACCTGTGGATGATGTTTAACAGCTTGGAAATTAGATCAGAAATTGGCAAGTTTTGCCATATAAAAATATTGCAGAAGAAATTTTAAGGAATAGTGGTGGGAAGCCACAAAGGGCTTTGGAAAATAGAGGGACAACATGCAAACAGTAGAGAGTTAGGAAGTGAGGGGGGAAAAAAGGCCAGAGAAAACATGTGGCTGGGCAGGAGCTAGCAAAGGCACGGGCAGCACTGTCAGGAGGTGGGCAGCTGCTCAGAAAATAGGGGCTGAGCATCTCACAAGAGCAATGTGATTTTCATCTGGTGCCCAATATGGAAAATACATTTCTTCACCTTCACTTCTTCTGTGGGAACAAAAAAATGAACTTTTTTGCACGCTGGCTTTATGCACATGGCAGGCACAGGAGTTGCACCAGGTTACACTGGCCCTAATTGAGGCTGCTATTTTTTAAATAATAGATCTTGTTAAATCTAGTGTATGTCTTTGAAAACTTACTTATTAGTTGTTACATTAAGATTTGATATTTAATTACTGAAAAAAGTATAATTTTATTGATGTGACAGAAGTCTTTTAAAGATAAAGGAGAAGAAAAGTGTCTAGAAAACATAGGCTAGTATTTTTTAGAGTCTGAAACAGAAATTGAAATATCTCTGATTCAAGACACTTCTCTGTGAGAGAACACAAACAGGATTGTGGTTTCATTACAGTAGTTACAGCATTCTCATGACCTATAAATGAAAACATGAAAGCCTAACGCAGTCAGGTGTGCACAGACTGCAGAGATGCACAGACTGCAGAGATACTTGTATCTGCTGTTGTGCTTTTCAATTGTGTCAGTGTTTTCATCTTTGTAGAACAACATATTCAATAAGGAATAAATGATATCATGTATACAGTATGGTGAATGTAAGAGTAAGAGTGCTGAGAACTCTGTGATATGTGGCAACAATCATTCTTCATTGAAAGAATATATGGTGAAGGAATATATGGGTGCTAAAACTGTAAAAATATTAGGATGGAACTTTGCTAAAGATCATGAAATGCTTTTGTGCAAAAATGTATTCAGACCCATTTTTTACCAGTCTTGAATGTATTTAAATTACTTTTAATGTTGTGAAGATGCCTGTGAATTCTTCTCAGTGCACAATAACTGTCAGCATACATTGTAGAATACGTATGGTCAGTAATTCAACAGATAACTATATTGAATATACAGAAGTTTCATATGGTGTCAGATTCTTGCACATTCTTTTGCTTTAGAAGAAAAATTAAATCTATTGTGATTGAAGCTTTTACTTAGTATTTAATTCTATTTTAATAGACTGACATCTTGAGAAAGAGTTAATGATGTTTGGTGTTGGATGTTCTGGATCTGTTCTTGAGCTTCTATTTATTATTGACAAGGAAAGGGTGTGAAGTATACCTGAACAACCAGAAATGTACATATTATGCATATTATGTGGTTTTTTTTGTTTGTTTGGTTTTTTTTTTCTTTTTTTTTTTTTCTTTTCTAAATTGTTTTTGGTTTTGAGTCTGGGAATCAGGCCACATGTTCAAATCACAGAGCAACCAGGAGAATGGTAAACTGCCAAGATATTTGTGTATCACTGCAGGCGTGGTAGGTGAAGAAGCTGATGGTCAATCCAATGTTTCTCCTGTGAAGCTGTACAGCTTTGAAAGTGGTGTGTTTCCATGCCAGTGCACGTGTGACTGTGCAGCATCCCAGGGCTTCTGTCTCCATCCACAGCTTTCTGGCAAGGAGACCAAGGCCTTCAGAAAGAAAATGAATGTATCCTAGTGGGTTTATTGTGTCTCAGCTTATGGGAGAGAAAGTATTCTAAAGAATAGTGCAGTCAGTCCTTTGCTAAAACAGGGGATGTATTTGAGGAATATGGTTCTCCAGGCAGGAACTGACCATACTAGACAGTGTTTTACAATGTACAAACAGATTGTGAAATGGGTTGTGATGGGAAAACATGGCCTTCAGAATTCTTCCTTGAAAAAATGAGGGAAGGATGCTTCTGAGCCAGGTTAGCATTCATTTCCAGACTATGTATGGCTTGCAGCACTGGTGTCCTGCCATGCTCCAGCTTCAGGTTGTCCTCTGGGGTGGTTGTGGTGTCTAGGTGTGCTTGGTCTAGCCGTGGGGCCTGGAGTAGGGAATGATTCAGTGGTTCTGTAGCTGGTGGCAGATTGGCACTCATCAGGACTCTGCTCAGACTGAACCTCCCTGCTCCTGGTGCCCTTCTTGTGGCTTGGCATGTCTGAGGCTTCAGGAGGAGATGTGCTTGAGGTGATGGCCACGCACTTGTGTTGAAAAATCCAAGACCTGCATCCCTGATCCCAAGTTTTCTGAGGTTTGTTATGAAGACTTGCTTTTATGGCTGAGGTGCTGAGGCTGGTTGATGATTTCGATGTGTTTGTATATGCCTGTGCAAAACAGGTTTCTGAAAACTGAGAAGTTACCAACTGCTTACCTGTTCTTCAAAGCCACCTAGACTGAGACAGGTGATGGATTGTTTGTGCATATTTAAGCCAAATCAGTGTGTTATCAGTTTTTCTTTCAATAGATGTTTTTATTCCAACTATTTCATAGACTCTGAAGCAAGTCAGCACTAACATGAAAAATCCATATTTAAAGTTACTTTTTCATAACATTTAAATACTTTGAAGGATTCTCTTTCATTTATTTTGTAAATGAATACTAAAAAGTACAGCGTTCAGGTACATCATTGGTGAGGATCCAAAGACATACAAAAGAGACATTTCTGAAAACATGAAAAGGTGACACACAGATACTTGTTTTAAAGAATCCAGCCTGATGAGCCAGGCACAGCTACCAGGCATGAGGTACGGTGTGCTGTAGCTGTAGGGTGTTGTGTGCCTCACGATTGGTGCTAATATGCATATGCAGCAAATCTGGCATTTCCCAGGAGCTTCGGGCAGTGTGTGAACCCCAGTAATTTGCTGTATGTTTGTCCAGAAAGTGTACGGCTGAAGTTGGACCTTGCTCTCGCTTCTTGATACTCCTTCTCCCCCTTATCATTTGATTGTCACACAAGAGGAGAGCTGCTGTGAAGCCTGAGAAAGGTGGCAGATGGAGAAAGCCGTGTACTTGACTGGTCCTCCTGAGTTGCAGGCTCAGCGCTCGCATTTTAAATCTTTCTGTGACTCAGTGGAAGAATACATTTCTATTATTTGATCATGTGTAAAAATGGAACCTGCTGTCCTGGACTTCACTAAAATGCTATTTTTAACATGTTTCAGTACCTGTCTTCCGTAACTAGAATTAAATTTTAAACTGAAACTATTAGCCTTATTATACATAGGCGCTTGCACATTTTGTGACTTAATAATATTCAAACTTCTAAATATACTTATGTATCATTTAAATATAGTTTTATAAACATTTTTCTGTATCCTGTGATTGACATATGGGTCATTGTTGCTAATACTAAATTACTGTCAGAATGGGGAAGACCCGTTTTTCAAAGTCATTGTTAGGCTTACACTTTTGCTCCAAATTCACTTATCAACAAAATTTCCTTTAGCTGAATTCCTCTTTTTCTAAGACGCAGATGAATTGGAGCAAAATGTAACCAGAGACTATTAAAAATACCTTTCTCATTGTCACCTGCAATATTACCATAATTGGAACTAAGGAGCCTGCAGTTGCACAATATTTATGTTGCAATCCAAACTGACACAGCCTGGAATGCCTCGGTAGCAAAACAAGACACAGACCCAAGCCTCGCAGTGCATGCTTGGGAGGGAGTGAGCTGCTCCTCTTGGAAACCTCCTCCAGCAAGGACATCCTGGAGGTCCCTTGCTTTGCTGTGGGCTGGGGGAGCTGAGGTGGTAAGTGCTGGCAGCTTGGCTGTGGAGAGCAGTGGTGGGTGTGGGTGACCCTCCGGGTCAGGCTGCGAGGACGGCTGCTTTGGTGACCTGGGGAGCTGCAGTAAGACATAGCTCTTTCTTTGAGCTCTACTGACTGGGATGATTTTTTCATTCTTTTTCGCTCCTGACACTTTGGGGGCCTCTTTCTTAGGAGGTGTTGTTTGGAAGAAACACTTCTAATGCATTTGCTTTCCTTTGGTGCTTGGAAATAGTGAGTCATCGTCCAGTGTCACCTTTTCTGCGCAGATCACTGTGGGCACAGTGAAACCATTGTTAATCTCTGCTGCACCTCTGGTAGAGTCCTCAACAGCTGATAAGCTTGATCTATTACTCCTGGCCTTCTCTGGCAAGCACAGTACTGTATATTTGCCTGTGACTGATACACTTAGATCTATGGCCACAAGGTATCTGGTCAACTCTTCAAGTCTTTACCTTTAGCATTAGCTTTAACCCCTCAGGGCTCAGATGCTTGCAGCATTTAAAGCATGGCAAGAGGTTTTATAGCAGAGATTTGACTCAGCAAGACTTGTGCTACCTCTCACTGAAGATATAAAATACAATTTGTAGCTTATAATTGCTGCCTAATATGATCTTGGACCCTTACTTAAAATCCATTTAACTGATACTGTGCTTTCTTTATAAGGTTATTATTGGGAGCTAACCTTTTCTTGTGTTGTGGTTAAATGTACAATGTAATAAGGGTGTTTTTTAATGTGTTTAAGAGTTAGAAGATGTGTTAGAGGTAACCTTTATGCAGAGAGTTTTATATAGTTGTAGTAAGGACAGCAATATTAAAATCCTGAACATTTGTACCATCTGAATATAATTTGTTCTCATTCTATTTTGTGTGTGCCTGCTGGTGGAAGATTATACAGTATATTGAAGAAATCTATGTTGTTCTTTAGTATCTTTCTTATAGGTAATTATTAACCTAGTGCAACTTACTGTCTCCAAAATTTTTTTAAATTTAGATGCATAAAAAAATTCAAAAAGTGTATTGGATATAACAGATAAATCACAATTTTTTCTTTCTTTGGATTTCAAGGAAAGAAAACTAAACCCAAGATTTTAGGCAAAAAACTGAAAGCTGCCCAGAAATCTTTGCTGTCTTGTTTAACTTCTGATATACAGGCATGGGCATGGGCCATGTCTGTTGGATGTCTTCAGAGAACACTAGCTTATGAGAGATCTAAAGATTTCTTTTCCTCAGTGACAAATGTTGGTACTTTTGCTCTGTGAATATTAGTTTGTCTTCCTTTGATTGTAGGTTTGCTTAGAGTTATAAGTTAAAATGAAACATTTTTTATATTTTTTTTTCCTTAACCAAATATCTAAGTATATATGTAGAATTTGGTATACATGGAAGGAATTTCAGAACTTGCGTCCCTGTACTCTTCTTGAAACTGCTATAAATTATGGTGAAGGCAATGAAGTTTCATATGAGAAAAAGGGTCAGGAGAAAAAACCCAGAAACATGAGTGTTATAAGCGTGGACAGCCTTTGTTAGAATTTGCATTTTTTTCTTCTATTATCTGTTAGTGTAGAAAGGTCTTTTCCCACACTTCAGAGCCCTTTTTTTTTTTATTTTTGAAATTTTCTCTTTTTCCACACTCGTTCATTTTTCTTGCCTTTTTCCTCAAGGGGGCTTTGCAGGTTGAAGAGGGGGAATGGGTTTTGCACATGTCAGGCCTATAGCTGAAAAACACTTGTTTTTCTTAAGTTCAGTAAACTGCTGTCGGGGTGAACACATCCGTATGGATGTGGGCAAGCATGGCTGTAAGAGAAACAAACATTATTTTTAATCTTAAGTAGGTGGGGAAGGGGGGCAGCAGTCATGGCTTGTGGGGGTTGAAATTAACTGCTTTTAATGTTGTGAAGAATGATGATAGAGACAAAGTGCCTTCCTAAAATTTATAAGTGTAATTCTTGGCTTAGATGTATACTTGGGAACTTTGTGATAGAGTTACTTAATCTCAGTATGGTAAAGATAAATTCATTAATGGTTATGAGGTGTTGATATAATTAAATAGAGAATGCCAGTAAATTGCTTTCTGGAGCTCAATGATTGCAAACTCTGGTCTCCTAATTTAATCCATCCACTGCTTTCCATTCACTTGCTGAAAGGCTTTCTAGACTGAGAAATTAGCCCTACTGCAGTCTCAGTAACTGCAAGAACTAAGTTGGTTTCTCTTGAAGGAGAGCCTTGGATGAGGACTACAAGTGTTTCCTCAAGAAAAGCTAAGATTGAATGGAAAAAGGAAAGCAGAAGCAGGTATTTTACATTGGTGAATATGCCTAGAGATTACCGTCTTTCTCACTAGCTGCCCGAATTTGGTGCTGGTTTGTGGTAGCTCTGACACTTACACAGAAGAAAAATTGAGATGCTTACAACCCAGTGAAAGAGATACTGACCAAATGAGAAAAACTAGCTAAGTCAATTTCTTTCACTGGTGTTGCACTATTTTTCACATCTGGCTTTTTGGTTGTTCTAAACGAATGTTATCATTCTCTCAGCGGACAGTCCATTTTTCTTGTGAATTATTTAAATGCAGGAAGAAATTATTTTATGGAGGAATTAGATACCTCTGAAATTAGCCTTTTGCACAAAGGGTAGTTTAACTGCATGAGGCAAAAGTTCACTTTCTGCTTTTAACTTGAGCTCTTAAGAATAGAGATGTATAAGAAAATACATTTTTTAGGAAAGTGTCAGTGTTTTGCCTTCATAGTTTTTTCTTGTGCAAGGTATTCTTCATAATTTTTCTCTTAATTTGCTTAATACTATGTTGAGGTATAACTGTAGTGTAGCCCTTTGAGCTCTAAAAGGGACTTAGACTCATAAAGTCATTTAGTTGGAAAAGACCTACAAGATCATCGAGTCAAACTTTGACTGATCACCACCTTGTCAGCTAGATCAGAACACTAATTTCCATGTCCAGTTTTTTCCTGAACACCTCCAGGGATGGTCAGTCCACCACTTTCCTGAGCAGTGGTTCCAATGCTTGAAAACCCTTGCCATGAAAAAATTCTTTCTGGTGTCCAACCTGAACCTCCCCCGGTGCAGCTTGAGTTCATTTCATGATAAAAGTGCCATGGGTATCCAGCTAAAAATAGAAGAGAATGGAAAAAAATGATACCCAAATGTTGATTTGGGAAAAAAAAATTCTTGTTAAGTTACCCCCTAATCTTCAGTTTGCTTCAATTATAGAAATAATGGGAATAGTTTCCTTAAAAGCCTGCAGAAAGAGATCTGTCCTTTTAATAGTTTCCTACAGTCTTTCTATAGGCTTAATATGGATGTGATATTTGGAAGGTGAAGCTCTGATATTGCTGAAGCACATCTACTGCATTTCATTGTTTCAAAACCTTCTGTGCATTTTGAGTAAAGAGATTGTATTTTTAATGCTCAGTTTGTCATAGAAAATTTGAAGGGAAAGTGAATTAGCTACTGCTCAAATGTTCATAATTAATTCTGGAATTTTCCAATGCATGAAACCAAAATTTTTAAGTTAAATTTACTTCACATATATGTGTGTCTAGTAATAAGAGCTGTGTAAAACAGCTATTAATTGTACCCAAACTGCTTCCAGTTCAACTGTGTCTTTTCCACAAAAGACTTTTTGCATAAATGAAAATTATGCTTCTTGATTTTACTTGGCTGAAATACTTTTGGTGAAAACTGTTCTAGCAAAGTACACAAAGCTAAACTCTGTAAAAGAAATCCCAACTCTTAGGTATTCTGCAAATCATTGTGATATACATTGTACTTGTGACTTGATCAGTTTGGTTATTGCAATATCTCATCAAAGGCATTGCATCTTCTGTAGCTGTAAACTCCACTGAAGGCCTGCATTTTTGTTCTTGGTGAGAAGTTTAAAAAAATTCTGGCAATGTGAAAATATATTTAGTGAGTATCTGCATAAGCTATGTTTTTCTGTCTCTGGGTGCAATTTTAACAGTTTGAAGTCTCTTAAAATTCAGTATACTTGAAATAAAAAAGCCATTTCTGTGATTGTTTGCAAAGTTTTAATTTGTTTTAAACCACGTTGTTGATCTAGAGCTTTTGCTCATTTAAGGTTGATTAATTGCTTTTGCCACTTTTGTTTGCAGTTCAGTATAATCTCATGCAGACAATTGGTTTTTTTTTAAATTTTAATGTTCTGTTGATGGTTGTATGTTTGGATGGGATGTTACATTTGACCACTAATAACTGAAGTATTTAAATAAACAAATAAATAAGATTGAAAACAATAACAAAAGACTGCAAACTGGAACAAATGCTTGGCATTGCAAATTTATTTTATGAAACGTAATGTCTGTACCTGCCATAGACCCCATTGTGGAAAGTCTTGTTTTCAATTTTTTTTTTTTTTTTTTTATTTAGAAAGAGAAAAAGGTTATGGTGTTCTCATTCAAGGGCCTTTATTTAAGGCAGATTTAATAGAAACAAGAATAATAAGCCTATGTCTTACATTGAATGTTTTTTAAATGTGTGTGCCTTTTGTGATAATTACTATTCATTAAGGTTCACTACTCTTTCTTTAAAGGATAACTCTGTTATCTTACCTGTAAAATGGATGTGTGAACATTCACTTGAAGTCCCTTCATGCAAAATGTAAAATACAGCTCTGATATGGAGTTGGTGTGGAATTCTGTGGCCCATCTGCATTGCTGCAGTGCCTTTCAGAGAGCACAGAGCCCAGCGAGTGCTTGGGTAAGTCACATTGATCCACTGTGACCCACTCTACAAAGGATTAGTCTCTTACTGGTAACTGACATGGTTAACTTGGCCCAAGTGGGAGCCTCTGATTTCTGCTTACAGGGCAGAACCCAGGTCATGGCTGATGATGCAAAGGAAGATGCTGTAACAGTTCATCTTTGGAAGTGCCTGACTATGTGCTGCTCGTAGAAGCTCGGAATCCTGGTACCCACTGTTTCACTGCTGTCTCACAAATATTTGTGGTTGACAAAAAAGCTGAATTGTCATTGTGTAATGAATGACACATAATCCACCTCCTGGTGTTTGCAGTATACTAATTTTCACATACTTACATACATAATGGGCAGATAGAAGAGTTCAGAAATCTTAAGACAGGCCAGATGGAAAATATGTTCAAATTGAAAAAAACCCTGACAACAAGAGAGAGAGACAGGAAGAAAGAAATATAATTCTGCTGATATTAAAAGTATGAAGAAGAAGAGAGAGGAGAGGAAAACGTCTGTTTTCCATTTTTTAAGGAGACTTTTTTAATGGTTTTTGAACTTCTGAGATTATGATGCTTTTTCTTTGTTATAGAGCTGTCAGAAAATACAAAGGTTATATCTGTGCAGACAGCTTAACTTGCTTCCAGCTCTCCAAAGTACTTTAACTCATTTCATATTCAGCTGTTAAAAGTGTACAGGTCTTGGAAAAATTAGAGCATTATAGCTGTAGCCATACCCTCCTGGACAGCCAGGACAGAGCTTTTGGACAAGAGCTGTGGCAAGGCATGTGATGCCCTGCACAGTGGCAGTGGCTTGTCAGGGCTGAGATGTTAAGCAAGTGTGCCCGTGTAATCGGGCTGTGAGATACTTCTGGAAGCCAGAATATGGGTCAAGGAAACCTTCCTCTGCCGTAATCCTTTCTAATCTTTGCTTTTGGAAGTTTTTGAGAGCACTTTATTGCTAAGGAGTGTAGCTCAGATTTTTCTGTTTCCTTTTTCTTGCTTGTACTTTTTCGAGTTTTCTTTCCTGTCATGTTTATTTAAAGGTCCCCTCCACTATTCCCCTGATAGTGGAGGGGATGGCTTTAGAAACGCAGTATTTCGTCAACAAAGGGGTGTCCTAACAATTCCATCTAACCAAGAGGAATACTGCAAAGTGAAGAAGCTGCATAAGATACAGTGGAAGTACAAGAAATCATCCCATTTTTTACCAAAATCATTGTACAATGGAAAGTGCCTCTTGTCTGCTGAAATGTCAGATGTATCAGGAAAAAGTTAAAGTGGAACCTGATTTCTGTAAGGCTAAAGATTCAAGTAATTTGCTTAGAGATGCGGTAGAAAATCAATCTTGTGCTTGAAAGAGGAAATGGTAGCCTTCAAGTCTCCTATCATGTTTTGTAGCTGATTGCCTGTTTTTATTATCTCCCCCCGCTTTTCCTTCGGTACTTACTAATGCCCTTTGGTTAACTCCATTATACCTTTGAAAAACTTCTTGCAGAGCTCAGCTACTTTGGCTTGTTTGCTGGGTAAGCCTCACTGATATTATTATAATTAATAGGATGTGTAAAAACTTTCCAAACCCAGTGTTACAGAATCAGGCCATTAAAACCTGGTACCTCGTATGTTCTGCAGTGTGCAGGGTTTCCATCCTCTGCAGCTGGGGTTCATCAGAGCACAGGCTAGAATGGCATTGCATGCTGTGGGGGAAGTTGGTGTGGTAGGAACACAACTCAGCTTGTAAAAGAGTAAGAGGGATGGGAAATAAAGTCAGTTTACAATTTGGAGTTGTGTCTCTATTTTTTTTTTTTTTTTTAATTTTTATGCCACAGGGATAGAAAATGTGAGAGAGGGATGGACTGTATTTTTAGATACTGAAAATCTTTGAAGATCTGGCTCATAAGTGAGAGTTGAAACTCTTTCACAGTTGTGTGTTACATGATAACAGTTTCCTTGGTTTGGCTCTTATTTTTGTAGATAGTACTGCTTTATTTCCTCCAACAACTTTGATTTTAGGATTTTTTCTTTAAATTTTGAGAAATTAATAAAGAATAATAAGACTTAAAGTGAACAGCCTGATATTTTTAAGGATTTTTTTTTTATGTAACTTGGGTGTATCATGAATATTTGTAACTTGTTAGATCTGTGAAGGTAAACTGTGAAGCTGATCAAAAATTTTACAAGGCTGAGAGGAAATATACTAACTGATAAAACACCAAATAAATGCATGATTAAGAAGACAGGCAATTATACTAGTTAATTGGAATATTATATGAGACCTTATCGAACAATATTTAAGTACAAGGAGATACAGGGGCATACTTTTAGAGAGACATTTTTGCTGGTTTTGCTTTCAGGAAATTTCTGCCTCTAAAAAAGGCATATGTATTTATTCTGCCTAATTGGGTGAATATAAACATTTTATATTTAAGCTGGGAATTAATACCCTTGGATGTATAAAAATATCTTAAATTGAAATAACAAAGCTAGATATCTTCCTAAGTTCCTTCCTTCCTTTGTTTTTCTTTGTTGCTGTCAATTTTTTTTTGATACAATCTTAAGAAGCTATATGGAAAAAAGACTCTATGGAGAGAAAATACTTGGTAATAGAGTATTGTTGATCCTCCTTATGAGGGCATAACAAAGCCCATTGGGAGAAAGGTTATTTTTAACACTGAGAGTAGTTATTTGCAAGAGGACATTATTAAGGACTTCAAAGTAGATTTCACTGGGATACTTCAGGTTGTGCTTTAAGGACTTTTCTAACACACACTGAAATTTGCTGAAGGAATTACACTAGCAGTACCTTTCAACCAGGAAATGTATCAATGTTAGTTTGATGGTTTTTTTTTTTTTTTTTTTTTTGAAATCAA
>VZRH01005765.1:133735-148911 GCA_013397555.1 Urocynchramus pylzowi | reverse complement strand
TTTGGAAAGCAGGACTGTGGTTAGTGTGCTTATTGGCATATCGATATTTGTTAACTTCATGCCTGTCCTTTGACAGTGTTTTAGAGACCTGGATATAAACTGGAAGGACCAGCACTGGGTTCTGGACAAGCAGAGAACTACTGAGTCCCAACCCAGAAGCAGGACAATTTACATATGTGGGTAAAGACAATGTTTAGAAACAGGCAGTGGAAGACAGAAAAACAAGGAGTTATCATAACATATCAGCAAATAATTGGTTTTAAATTTTTCCATAGGTCTCCTGCCAAAGCGGTTTTAAAGAGGTTAATCAGTTAGTCTTGTGAATGTTCATAGCAATGTGAGGCATCAGCCTGGATAAAAAGCTTGAAGACTCTTAATTGAAAAAATAACACATAGGTGATGGAAGCTGGCAGCCTGGACGTAAAGGAGAAGGGAGTTTACCTCTAGATATGGAATGAGAGATGATAGGAAGGCTTTGACATGGAAGATAAGTGATTAATATATAATGGGATACTGGATTTATGTCAGTGGAATGAGATTACATTTGTCAAGATTAGAACAGAAGATAAGAACAAGATTTGAAATAGGAGCGATGGCAGTATAACAGCTGTACACTTTGAGAGAAGAGGTGTACTTTAAAGGTAGTATTTGCAAGGATACCACAATATTTGTGTGTAAATCTTTTGGAAGTACTTGAATCTATAGAACCTAGATGCACATATCCAAAGAGAGAGATGATATCCCAGTTGGCCCAATTGAATGGTAATATTGCCAAAGGAAATGTGCAAGAGGAGTGCTTATTAGAGGAGAGTATGCACTGTCTTCTAACTGTACTAAATTGTGATCCAGCTCAGAGCAGCAGTGTGCTGTTAGAGATGAGGGGAGAATCACCTCCCTCAGGTGAGTGATGATCTACTGTGGTCCAGAAGTTTTTTAGATTCTCTACCATTTCTCTTATGAAAGAGGATGTTTCATAAATTTTTTCATATATTATTGTTCTTTGCTTTTTTTCTATTGATCTTTAGTGGGAGCATTTGCAGCTGAAGGCTAGAAGTGTGTCACACCATTGTTAATGAAGTATCACAGAAAATATGCTTTAATACACCAGTAACATGCTGAATTTTATAGGTTTTCAGAGCCAGGATTGATTTGACTTCATTGCTTTCTAGTGGTGAAACCATGAGTTAGGACGATCAGCCAGGTTGAATGCCAGTAGAATTTCTTCCATGGACATGATTTTAAATATATAGATAAGTTTCCACCTAATGGGAAAAATGGTTTGAAAATTCTTAGGCTAATCACCTCTCTTCATATATAGGGTCAAAGTATTTAATTTGCTTGTTTATAGAAGGATAGAGAAGACAATATTGCTATCTAGTTCCTATTGTTTACCTCCACCCTTATCTCTCTGTGGTTATTCTGGAACAGAGCTCTCACTTTGCTGTGGATATCTTTAATTTCAAATGGAAAGTGGTGGAGTAGTGCAGTGTGAGATAGGTCCAAGATGCTGTGAGGTTTGTTTTTGCTTTTGTTTTTTGGTGTTTTTTTTTTTTTTTTTGAGACTTTATGCTAGAATAGAGCAAGTATTTTACTGAAGCTTAAAAGTGATTTGATATCTTTTTACTTTGGTCAGTTCTGTTATATATTTACTAAAAATGTTGTCAGTTTTGTTTTCTTTTTAAGAATTTCTCTTTGGTGTGTTTCCACCTGAACTTTGTTAGAGAAATCTGAAAAGTTGGATCTTTTTTCCTTTACTTGCAGACTGGTGGCTCCATCTGCCCTGTGAGACCCCAGCAGAGGGGCACTAGGTAGAGTGCTTTGCCATCCCTGGCAGAGGGCTCCTGCTGACCCCAGGGAGAGCATTGCTGTGCCCACTCAGTGGCTGAGGACTGCTTGATTACCTCCCTGCTGCCCAGTGCCCTTTTTTCAAGTTGTGAAAAGTATTCAGCAGATTTATCACTGCTTTTTAAGGAAGTCTTCATGAGCATGACCTGAGGTTTTACAGGAAATCTTGAAATAAAAGTAATAATATTGTTATACATTCTCTCACATTCAGCCACACATGCTATCACAAAAGTAGCCTTGAAGCTGTTTTAGTTTTACAGCAAAGAGTGTTTCTTTTCATATCAGGTAATCCAAGCTGCTGAGGGTTTTCCCCCCTTGGCTTTGAAAACTTGCCTTTGTATTAATAATCCTGGATTTTGTGCTCAAAGTTGATTGTTCTAGTTGATGATTGGTATTCCATTACACTAAATAAAAGCAAACCAAACTTTTCTTTTTTCCTTTTCCGATCTGAAATCTATCAATGTGTATTTTTAGAGTTCACCATTAGTGGAGGTATAATCTCCCTGCTTGCTTTTATTCTTGGCCACTGGGAGTTTTGCTACCAGCAATAAAAGACAACCTCCATGTTGCACTGCACAGTATAGATATTGTAAATTTTGGTCTTGCTTTCCATTGATCTGGTTTGCCATATGGGAATCATATTCAGCTGATCTTTATTTCCTGAGTCAGAAATTCTGTTTTACCCATCTTTGGGGCTTTCAGCATTTTATTCTCAGTGGGCTGTCAGGTATTGCACATGAAAGGAAAGGTTCAAAGGCATATAAAGAAGGTTCAGGTCTGAAATGTTTACTTAACACTGTCTCTTTTTTTTTCTTCTTTTTTTTCTCATTTTACAAACATTTGCCAGGCTGGAGGATCAGCATGAAACCTTAATAAATTTTAGACGTTTTATTCTCTATTATGAACATTTTACACATACATAATTTTGGTGTAGTCTGGAACACATCAACTGTAAACTTGCTAGTGTGGGTTTGCCAGCAACAGTATTAAAAAAATTGCAATTATTTTTTTTAAGGTTATAGATTATTTTTCTTGGAGGTTTATTTCCTTTCATTTCTGTTTTTGTTTCTGTAGCTGCCTCTAACAGACTGCCATTGTGCTACAAAGAAATTTTGAATGAACTGACTATGCAGATTTTAATTAATATGATTAGGAAAATTAAAAAAAATAAATATCCCATCCTAGTTCCTTGCAATGTTGTTCCACTGAGAGAAATGAATTTGAGGAAAAGTGAGAATGAGCTTGTGTTGCTCACCTGTGAAGGTGCTGCTGCCAAGGAGGTAAACAGCATTATCTCAACAGCTTTTGTGCCTTAATTATTTAAGCTCTTGGGAAACAAATGCCTAAAATTTGAGAGATTTCAATCACTTGAGGGCAGTGACATAGAGGCTTTAGATTCCATTAGTGTAGTTTGACTCTTTCTTTTTCATTTGTACTGAAGTGTATTTAAAATAGCATACTGGAGTGAGTTTCATGTTACACTTCCATCTCCAGTATATCTTCATTTTCCTTTTGTGTTTTTTTATTAAACAAGGAAATAATAAGGGATCTTGATACCCGTTACTGGGATTCATTCACTGTTCTTCTGGCCCCTTTCTTCTTCATTGCCAAGAGGATGTAGAGCATTGGAAGGCTCAAAGGGATCATATTTTGTCTAGGAAAGGTGTGTCTTGGGTGTGCCTAGGGATATACTTTGCTGTTGAGGATATGGAAACAGATGAGAAAAAGTTAATCAAAGGCTGAAAAAAAGGTGGGGCTTCCCCCATAGCTCCTTCCCCTTTCACACAGCAAAAATAAAGCTGTCAGAGAACTGTGCTTTCTCACCCAGTCCTCACCCAGACTCCTGGTTTGGCTTTTCTGGACTTGCATGGCCTCTTCAATGTGAAGTTATGCTGTAGGTTTAGCTCGCTGCTTAATGTTCAGTAACATCTGCCTCCTTTTCTGACTAGCTGCTTTCTTCAGCTGAGATGGAGAATGGGAGCGTGGCCTCTTGGACAGCGTCTTTCAAGTTGACAGGTTACCGAAGTCTGCAGTGGGTCTTCTTTCCTGCAGTTTTCCTTTTTTTGGTATTTGTTAGTTTATGTGACCCTGAAACATTGTGCTCTCCTTTTCCTTATTCAACGTTCCTCACTTCAGCAATCAAGGATGGTTATGGCTCCTCAGCTGTCCTGGCTTTCCCCTCACATTGGCTAAGGCTGTGAGACATTTTCCCACCCTGCCCTTCCCAGGCTTTGTCTGGCTTTGTTACACTAGTTTTATTTTGAACTGGGAAGAAAACCTCTAGGTAAACCATGACCTTATGGCTCCTGTGGCTGGAGTGTTGGAAGGACAAGACAGGCAGAGGAAATGAGGAGGGGACATTCCTCTGTATGTCAGTGACCAGCTGGAGTGCCTGGAGCTGTGCCTGGGGATGGAGGAGGAGGCACCGGGGAGTTTATGGGTGAGGATTAAGGTGAGGGCAGGGACATGTGACAAAGTGGGGCTCTGCTGCAGGCTGCCTGGCCAGTAAGAGCACCTGGATGAGACCCTTTATAGATATACAGAAATAGCTGGGTCCTCATGGGAGACTTCAAGCTCCCAATAACTATGGGAGGGACAACACAGAAGGGCATAAGCAATCCAGGTGGTTTCTGAATTGCATTGATGATAATTTCCTTTTTCAAGTAATAAATTTGCTGATGGTGAGGGGTGCTGTGCTGGACCTTGTTCTCGCTGACTAGGAGGGACTGGTGGGGAGTGTGAATCCCAAAGGCAACTCTGGCTGCAGTGACCATGGAATGGTGGAGATCAAGATCCTTAGGGCAGCGAGGGGAATGCACAACAGGCTTGCTGCCCTGGAGGGCAGACTGTGGCCCCTTCAGAGAACTGCTTGGTAGGGTACCATGGGATAAAGCCCTGCAGGGAAGAGGGGCCCAAGAAAGCTGGCCATCATTAAAGGATGACTTCTTCCAAGCATTGTGATACTGTGATTTCCCTCCATATGTTTATGGCAGGACATTCTTCCTAGGTCCAGGGGGAACTAAAAAAATGTGGCATTTGTTTAATCTCTTCTCAATGGGCTTCTGCTAAGAAAACTGCACAACAAAGTAACTCTGGTTTCTCACTGCTGAAGCACAGGTCAAAACAATTCTACTTTTTATAACCTTCTATCAAACACTCCCTAGACAATGCTAGACAATACTGAAGTATTGCTTGGAATAATGATAAATTGTCATAAATCTAATTGTGAATTACTCTGTACAATTGTTACACGCCTATTTAACAGATGCATAGAAACTCCCCAAAGTGTCTTTTTATGGGGAATTACGTGTATTTAATATTTTCTGTAAGCTAGGATACCACCCCCCCTTGTCAGCTGGTGATGTAATTCTCAGTATCCACACCTTTTGCAAGCTATACATTCAGTACAACCTGTCTCAGAGGATGGGGCAGCTGAAAATGCTGAAGTAGGCAGAAGAGGCAGCTTTATCTTTGTCATCTCCTCACAAAACTTTGGAAGAAGCTTGCTGTCTTGGTGTTTGTTTTCAAAGATCTTGGCCTGGTTCTCCATGATTTTGGGAGTAGAGCCTCTGTTGGGCTTCTCCAGGAAAAGGGAGCTCCCTGTGAAGGAAAAGATAAAGATTCTCTCTGCAGAGCTGAGATATTGTTCAGGGGCCTGTTTGTGTCTTGAAGAAAGGAGAAATGAAGACATGGTTTTTATATTTTACTTTAATACAAATTCCTTCTAAATTATTTTTTTTTTTAATTTGAGTACATCAGAGCTTATTTGTATGTGCATTATCAGAACAACTTTCCAGTAGCCCCTAGGACAAAATAACTCATGGAAGCAGAAGAGAAAAGATCTTTAACAAAACAGGACACTCATCTGCATATTTCTCCCTTGTGGGAAGAAGACCTGAAGACAAATATGTTATGGTGCCAGAACCAGGCACATTCTTATTCTTCAGTAACGACCACGATAATCCTGCAGAACAGTGTGCCATGGTTAAAGAAACTGCTGTCTTTCAGTAATTTTCACAGAAATAATGTTTGTATAGATCAGAAGCACATTATTAATTAACAGGAAGTAGCATCTTGGAAGCTAAATTATGTAGTAGGAGCTGAAGTATAGCTAGCTAATGAAAGCAATATGAAATAAAATAATCTCTATGTGGTGGATGGGAGCCTACATGACAAAAATATTTGTGGTATTTTTTGGATTGCTCCAGATCTTAACTTTCATTTTGAATCCATATATTCTTATTGGGATAATAATTGTAATCTTGAGAAAGTAAACTTGCTACTCTGATATTTTCCTGATTCTGATGGTAATCTGAAACACCAACTCTATCCTTATTCCATTTTCTTTATTAATCCACTTTTAAGGTACTCGTTCTAAATCTAATAATGGTCTTTAAAATTCAGCGTTAAAAATTTCATTAATGATAACTTTTCTAGCTGGGAAGGGGAGAGTGATGATTGTCAGGAACATCAGCAGGAAGAAAAGTGGAGATTGAATAAATGCAAGATGGGCAAATGGGAAAAGAAAAAACAGAGTTAAGAGGCATAAATATGGTAATTGTAAAGATGAATGTATTTTTACTTTGATATAAGACCTAACAAGCAGGTAGTGGAAAATTATTCAAAATATAGTTATTTTATTACAGATCATTTTCCCTTCCATACCTTCATTCAAAACATATCACTCATGTGAATGAAAAAAAAGTTGATGGCAGGTTATGGGCAATTGATTGCATTCTGTGCTTGTATGCCACAGTCAGCAGCCAGGAATTTGACAATGTCTGTAAAGTAAGTGTGATGCACCCCACTTGATTTCATCTCTCTGCTCCCCATCCATGTTTAGCTTACACACCCAGTACCATGACTGAATCCTTATTCTGTCCTTGTGCCTTCTGCACTTAATCCAGTGCACTGACTGGTTCCAGTCCCTCTTCCAAAGCCCTGACCTCTGTTCAGCCTCTCAGTGTTGCTGGCTGTCAGCTGAGTTGAGTAAACTTCTGCTAATGAAAACAGATAAAAAGTCACTGGAATTTATTAAAGCTTTTGCATTAACTTAAATCATGCACTAAGAATGAATGTAGTATTATTAAAAAAACGAAATCGGATTATGATGAAAGGAACCTGCAGATTTTAGTTAGTAACTTGCATGCATCTCTATATTTTGTTTAATTCTAATAAAATAAAAGTGAATCCCTGTTAACTGTAATGAAATAAACCTAAGCTCTCCCTGACTTACATTCATGTAGTCAGTCAACGCTATTATTTGAAATCTTATTGGGCCCTATTTGTCTGCAAGGACAACAGAATTGTCATTTATGCTGGAGGAACTCTGTTGGTAAGAAAATAGCAGGACTAGATCTATTTTATCTGGAAAAGAGAGGTTGCCAATACATGGGATTCCCATGATGTGTGCTACAGAAGTTAACGTGATGCTGCAAATTTTTTTTAAGAATGTATTTTGAATCTGAATAATAAATACTTACATATGTATTGTAGTTCAAATATATGCTGCTTTGTATGAAGATGTTTTGTTTCTTTAATATCTTCACATGTCAGTATGTTTATATAGTTACATTAAGCTGCCATGGAAAAGATTAATTAATATTTTTGGTAAAGAGGTAGTTCACTTTTGTTGTGTTTCAATCAAATAAAAAGTCCATCTTATTTGCCTTTATTTTCCTTTTCTTTTTTTTTCCTTTCTTTTCTAAATCCATTGGCTTTATTATGCCAGATCATTGCTAGCTTTACTTTCTACTGCATTTTATCATAATGCTCTTTGAGTATAAATAAACTCTGGTATGCTAAACCTAATAGCAATTAAACTGGAAGTGTTTGTGTTTCATCACTGTGAACTTCGCAGAAATGTTTCCATGACAACCTCCATGCTAGTTAAGGCAACCAGAGGTGATCAACAGTTTATATATTTTTTTTCTCTTGCAAGAATGGAATTTGTGTTGACAGTTCTGGCCTTTAATGGCACTTTTGTACTGTGTGAAAGTATTTGTTTACTAGATCATATGCTGTTAACTGTCAGGCCGAGATAGAGTGACTGCTTTTGATAAAAGGGCTGCATTACATCTCTGAGTCTGTGAAGCTCTTGTACTTTAATTACTCACATCAGTACAAAAGTATCCACTTGCTTCACTACACTTAAAAATTAGACTTATTAGTTCCAAAGCATTAATGGTCAGTTAATTTTTTCCTTTACATTTTTTGGAAAACAATAATCTAAAAGCTGCTTTGTTGTTTTAAATTTAAACTATTCCATTTACACTGATAAAAATCACATTCCATGGTACGGGGTGAATTGTGAGTGCTGTAATTACTGGCGCTTTGAATTAGGATTTCTGGGCCCTGTTCTCTTATGTAGCTGATGAAGGTTGTTATGCTGGTGGCTGAGATATGCTAGCTATGTACTCTGTTGAGAAAAATATAATTTAGGTAGAGGTGTTTTGTCTCTCTCAAGTTTTTAAAAAAAGGCAGGTGTACACCTAAGATGTGACAGAAATAACCTCTCTGAGTGTAACATAATAGTAGTACAGGTAGACTGTTATGTGTGGTACATGGATGAGATAGTTAGAAAGCTTTCAGAAGAAAACTTTGTTTTTAAAATGATTTTTGGTGAGGTATTTCTCTTCATGGTGCCCTATCTAGGTAGATCATCTGGAACTGAATAAATTAGTTGTTATCTAGTCTGATAATCAGTTAATAACTGCTACTACAGCAGGTGCATTCACTAGCAGCCAGAGGTTTCAAGGCATTACCTGTACGAGTTGAGCAACTTGCTTTTTTTATGTGTCTGTTTATTGTCAGGCTGATGGACAAGTGTCTTTTTGAATTTAGAGAGAGTGTGTAGCACAGGATCATTTGGTTTTTATTAGCTGAAAAATGTGAGTATTTGGAAGGTACCAGAGTATCTTCTAAAGGTCTGCTTCAAAACAAAGACTAAATGTTTTATCGTAATAAAGACTTTAGTTTGGTGAAGCATATTATTTAATAATACTCATGTGTATTCAAGTATGAGACAGGGTACTTGTTGCATATCTTGCATGTAAAGACATAATTTATATTCAGGACTCATCTTTTGGACGTGTAGTTTGTTTTAGTAATTGCTTGCAGAATGTTTATTGTTTCAAGTAGTGATACCATCACTTTTTTAAGCAATTGAGTCACTCTTCAATGGTCTTTTAAAACTAAGAGTAGTCCCAATTGTTGAAGCTGTTTTGTGTGGGTTTGTATGTGGAGGATGCCATTGCTTTTTGCACAGTGTGTGTCTGTTTAGTCAGAAGTTGCTTATATGTTTGTTGACAGTTGGTGACACTAGGGAGGGAAATGGAAATGCTGAAGTTATGTACCTAAATTTCCCATGCTTTAAACTGTAGACAGACGACTTGTCTCTATGCTCTCAGTGTAAGATGCTGCCTTTATCAGAATACCTTCACCTCATCTATGGGGGTTTGTTGTGCCTTCCTTTGTGTAGGGAATTTGGCATGTTAAAGAGAAACTTCTCAGAGAAGTAAGGGATGAAAAAATCTACCTCCTTGTGCACTGTTTCAAGCTCTGACTGTTATAGCTGGAGGCTGTAACGTTCCCTGAGTGCATAGGTATATGTATAATCCAAAAATTCTGTTTATATAATCCAAAAATCCTGTTTATATCATCCTTGCAGGTAAAATTGCGTGGATTACTAGAAGGAGTATATTACAGTACTAAGAAGTAGTCATTATTTTCTTGGTGGTCACTTGGTTGTGAAAGATTGTGTAGTACTTAAGCATATGATACAAATAAACCCTGTGTGCTTGTTTTCCCAAGTTAGTTTTTGTGAACAGTAGTTTGTAACCATGTTTGAAATAATACTCTGTAATTATTGGGGTTTTTTGTAACTATGATGTAGACAATGCCTAAAACTGAACAGTAACTCTGGTCACATGACACGAATATTGTAGATGAACTGGGATGGAAAAACAAGTTGTTACCCCTAACACTTTTTTTCTTTCCCAGGAAAAATGAATTCATACTAGAACAGCAACAGAGATGATCAGGAAATGGAAAGCTTATCTTGCAAGATGAGACTTAAGAAAGTGTGACATGTTTGGCTTAATGAAACAAAGATTGAGAGAGGATATGATATCTCCTTCATATTAATAAGTGTGTATGGAAAGGCAGAGAAGGCATCATATAGGGAGAAGAACTGTTTAAGCTAAAGGACATAGTTAGAACAAGTACAGAACAAGTGTAAACTAGCTATGGATAAATCTGAGCTGGAAGAGAGAGCATTTAAGTAGTGCGAGTGGGACCGGAGATTTCGAACAGGGAGTCTAATCAGCAAAATTGGCATGATACAATTGCCTTAGCAAAAGATTGCACATGGTCACTCAGATTGTTCTTTCTAATCCTATGACCATCTTTTTGCCTAACTAGGTCTATAAACCCTCATGCTGCACAGTACTGAGAAAACTTGAAGAAGGAATTTAAGAGAAGCCTTTTAAAATTATTTTGCTTCTTTCAGTTCCAATACCTGTTTAATTCTTGGGTAGATTCCTCAGTCTGTGTTCAGATTAAATGCTTCTATATTATTGATTGTAGCATCCTGGGACTTCTTAAACTTTTTTTTCTTGTTTGTTTTATATATATGGGAGTGCTACTTTTAAATTTTTCTTTTGCTTCATCCTGCTGCAGTTAATTACAATCTTTAACCAACCCAAGTAGCTGGCTTTTCCCCCTTTGGTATTTTCCATGCAACTGGAAAGATAAGGTTATTATTACCATACTCCTCATAATTTATTCTGTAACCAGTCTGTACATTCATTTAGTTCATTCAGGTGATCATTTCCAGTCCCTCACTTTATAACTTCCTGGCAATACTTTATCGCTCAAAGAGCAGAGAACTCTGAAGATTGCTTAGTCCAGCCACTCTTCTCATGCAAATTGGAGCAGGCTGTCCTGGATTTTCTCAGGTTGCATTTTGAATTTCTCCAGGAATATGGGGCTCTTCAACCTTGATGGAGAGTCTACAACATCCGTGGCCAACCTATTCTATGTGTCCAGTAACAGTAAAAATGTATTCTTTGTTTCAAGAAAGTAATTCTAAGAGATTGACAGATACACTCAGATCATGAGTATATAATTTCTTTCTCAGGATTTTAAAAAATTGATTTCAAATACTTTCTTTAACCTGGAAATTATTTTAAGTATTTCCTTTCCCTCCTCCAGAGTATCATACATCTGGAATAGATGCTCCCTTATTGGCTATATTTTAGGTATGTATCAGTGAAAATGCAAAATAAACTTCTAAAAAGTCATTCAAGACAATATTAGTTTTGACTTGTAGAGAACACTTAAGAATGCTGATTTGTAATCCTTACATGATCATACCTTTTAAGGAGATTTATATCCCCACTACATGGTTTATCTTTTAATGTACATGCAGTAATAGGGCACTTTCCAGTGTCTGTTTACATTTTTGACCAAGACTTTACTTTTCTCATATATTTTTACCTTGCCCATTATTTATTCCATATGAAAATTTTTTCTGTTATCAGAATTAGTTCTTTTAATTAGACCTTTTTAGAAAACTTCTGTCATACAAAACATTATTTCACAGAGTTTTTTTACTCAACAAAAGTTTTATTATTCCAGGTATTTCAGAGATGCCAACCATGGCTGATTAGGTAAAAATCCTTCTATAGGCACTGTAATGCTCAGACTCATACTGTTTAAGTAATTTCGGAATTTATCCAACAGTGTGAGCTTGCTCTTGAGAGGAACTTAGGTGCAGTTGTAAATATAGTAGTATTTGACTGATTAAAACCTTCTTCATATTGTAGTTTTAGGAGGTGTGCACATACAATTTTTTTTTGAAAAGTATCAATGAGTAGATGATAAATACAAATTTATTTCGTTTATATGCTTATGTGGTGGCTCATGTGCTTAATGTGGTGGCTGTGGTCATTCTATCAGGGATGTTAAGTCCTTGCTTCCTAAATTGAGTAATAGATTCCTGACCCCTTGAAAGTCCTGGGTAACCCTGTCTGATCTCACAGTTGAGCTTGCTGTGAGCAGCATTGGACTAGAGAACTCCTGAGGTCCAAACCAGCTTCAGCTGTTCTGTGATTTTGTGATTGACTGAGTCCTGTCTGAAGCTGCTTGACTTGCACTTGAGAACTCAAACAATTTTTCAAGGCAGATAATGTAAGTACTTTCTTTATGTTCCTGTTAGACATGTATGTTCTTATAACCAGCTGGCAAATGGTCTCCATCTTTTCTGAATGGCAATTTCGTATTCCTTCTTTCTTTAACATACTAGACTGTGATTATCTTTATGTTTCTCTGTTTTTCTCTAAAGCAAAAGTAAGTTGTGTGGCACAAGTGAGATACTGTAATTTTTTCTTGTGATATTTTTATGATCCTCCTTGAGGAACTCTGAATTCAGTGTGTGGTGTAAATGACCTAATTGTATGGGAGGCATATGGGCTTAGTGAAGTCACTTTTCTATTGGTTTCTTTATTTCATTGCAGGGGAAAAAAAGCTACAGTGCACAAGAGTGTAGGGACGGTCTTGTAGCTGATACGCCTTATAAATAATTTTACTGGGTTTGTGAGACTCCATATACTGCTACTAATGATTCTGTTTAACATGAGATTATGATACATCTTTTTAATGGGCCTGAAGTTACCTGGACCGTGAAGTCTGTAAAGCAAAAGAGGACCATTGTGATCTTCACATAACAGTATCTATAGAATTCTTGCATTAATTTCTATTTGAAGTACAGCATATCTTTTTGGGGAAAGTGAATCAACATTGTTTTAAAATACTCCTGGTGATGGAGAGCCCATGACAATCCTTGGGAACTTCCTCCACTTGGTAATCTAAACTCTACAAATTATTTCTGGTCTAAACTTTTCTGACTTCAAATCCCTCATTAAAACTGTCCCTTGCTGTGTTGCCTGTAGAAAACGTGATAATGGATGTGCTGTGGATAGGAGGGCTCTTGCCTTTCCTGCTGACCTGTATTGTTTCCTTGTTTCCTCCTGCTCTCCCCCTGAATCCACCTGTTTTGTCTTCTGTCATGCGTTTGGGTTTTCAACTTTCCCAGGCAGGGATTACCTACATGTTGTGTTTATATGGCATGGAATAGAGCAGGGTCTTAGTCCCTGGCAGGTGATCTTTGCTGATGAGCGTGTCATGAGGGCATAAAGGATTAAAAGAGGTTTGAGCTATTGTTGTCCTACTTTAAGAGCTTTTAAGCCTGTCAAGAACTACTGTAATCTTTGGGCATGACTTCCTTTGTGGCGAGGACTTCCTCCATTTCTTCTTTAAGGCCAGTAAAGACTGGAGTAAATCATACCTCTCAAAAAAACAGCTGATCTCAGTGGAGGCGGGGGTAAAGGGAGGGAAAATTTCCAGTGGTAGAAAATCCCTTGCAGCCCTCAGCAGCCTGAGTAGTGGTTAGTAATTCAATGTTTGCTTGTCTCTGCATTCTCTTCTGAATTTATCTTGCTTCAGATTTCCAGGATGTTGTTACACCTTAGAGAAGTAGATGGAGGAATGAAAATAGCAGTGTTAAGGTTCTGCCCTTAGTTTGGCTACTTACGGGCTGTCGTTAACTGTCCTATAATCTTCTGTTTTGTAAACAGATTCACTTTTTCTCATCTAGTCCTGTTTTTCAGGAATTTCATGATAGTTTATGTGTGTTCTGTGAATCCTTCCCATTTGAGCAGTGTCCTGCTTGAGTTGTGGCTATCAGACTGACCAGGTTTTATTAGGAGTGACCCCAGTGTCAAATGCTCAGGTAGCATTGCTTCTCAGATTTCCTTGATGATACAGAGATGACATTAGTCCCTTGTCCATGCTAGTTCACATTCATGCTGATTAACCACTGTAATGCTTTCACAGTTATTATTTCCCTGGAAGGTATTCCCCATCCTGTGAAACGTTATGTGTTGCTTCATATAGCATACATATACATACTTACTTGTTCTTCTCATTGTAAAATTGATGTGGTCTTCTCTCCATGCAACTTCTATGCCAAGAAACATGGTATGATCTGAAAATTTCACAAAGGCTTTATTGTGAGCTGAGATCTTGGGCTAATCTCTTGATTTCCCAGCTGACTGCTGATAGTCATATGGGAAGGTTCTCTCTTCTTTGAGTCTTCATTCTTAAATAAATGAATTGTCCTGGAGGTAACTGATGGTAGACTTGAGATGAGCTCAGTTTTTTAGAGCATGATGCTAATAATGATGAGGTTTGTGTGTTCAATCCTGGTATGGACCATTCACTGGAGAGTTGGACTTGATGGTTGTTGTGGGTTCTTTCCAACTCAGATTATCTTCCTGTTTTTACTAATTTTCCTCATAACATAATGCTTTCTTTTCCATCATAACTGTAAATGTTGATACAGATTTCAGGAGCAGCAGTATAATGCTGTCACTGTCTTGTCTTCCCATCATCTTCTCCAGGCAGAAATATTTTCTTCTCTTCAATGCAAATCCTGTCCTCTGCTTAGCTTCTGTTTCATGATGTAGAAAAAAAGATTCCTGTGCGCTCCCTGAGCAGCAGGTGAGGAACAGAACTGTGGGCTAGTATAAAAAATCTGAGCTAGGGTGTTCACTAGAAGAGATGGGAGTGAGAGGAAGCAGGACCAGTAGCGTGTATTTTCTCTCAAAGCTGTTTCTGAAACCATTCCTGGCTGGGCTCAGCCCCCAGAAAAGTAGAAAGCTTTGTGTTGTGCAGTAAAAGGAGCGAGGGTCCCAAACTTTTGGGCAGTCCCAGGGTCACTGACCTCTGGCTGTGGTTCTCATGGGAAGGAGCTCCTGGAGATTATAGTGCTGTGGCAGAAAAAAAAATTTAAAGAGAACTAAGATTAGGCTAGATTGTCAGACATACTTTGGTGCATTTAAAAGCACAGAGAACCCAAATGAGAAAATACAGAAGGGAAGCAGTGTTCTCTGCAATGGAACAAGTTTAAAGATAAGCTTCCTTGTTTAATTCTGTGGCTTTTCTTTCCATAGCTAATTGGATCAATAAAAGAATATAACAAAGATTTCTCTACCTTTCCTTGTTATTTTGGTGGCATCACAGTTCCTGCCCACAACCGATATAAACTTAAGTAAAGCCTATTCTTCATTCTATTCAAAAATTTTGTGTTTATTTGGAAAATAAAAAAATCAGTAAAGCATTTTGCAGCAGTAATTAATCTCTCTATTTTCTGGTATTTACTGTTAATTAGTTTTGAAAACTAGAGGTCTGTGGAACATACAAAGAAGTTAAAAGCTCTTATTTTGTCTATTTGGCCTACTTTCTTTTTTTTTTTTTTTTTTTTTTTTTTT
>VZRH01005765.1:116977-133681 GCA_013397555.1 Urocynchramus pylzowi | reverse complement strand
TCTTCCTATTTTTTTTTTTTTTTCAAGCCTGTACTCCTAGCACATATTCTCCAAGAGCTCTGTTAGAAGGTCTAGAAGGAAGACTGCTAGCTGGACACATCACTACTGGATTTAGAACTCTTTGGAGAACTGAGACCCATATTATTGCTGATGTTTACTCTAGTTTCTTCATCAGCAGATTCCAATGAAGTCCCTCTGTGGTGGGCAGTCTGTAGGGTTAGCTGTTACAGTGGTAAGCTCTTTCACATTTTCTCTGCTGGCTGCTAAAGCGGGATTTCTAAAGTGTCTAAAGTGTTGTCCTACTTAGAGGTTATAGGTTGCAGGTATCCATTTAACACAGCTGTCTAGTGTTACTATTACAAAACTTTTGGTCTGTTAAAAATTTTATGGTAGAGAGATGCAGAGAATGACATGAATACTAAATACAGATCTAAGAACTCATGGTATTGCTTCTTTTCAATTAATGACTGCATCATACACCGTGTCTAATTCAAGTGAAGTGGTTGCAGAACTTCTGGAAAGCTTTAATGGAGTGCTTCAGATGTTGTTTATCAGATCCTGGTTAAAAAGCATATCATTTGAACATAAATGGTGGCATGTTATCGTTTTCTCCTGGAAGATTTACTGGAGTGCTCAGGAGAGCTGACAGAAATGGCGGGTGGCAAAAGAGACATGCTTAGTTGCCTAACGTGATGGTCTTGTCATACTATGATATATCAGTCTGAAAATTCTTCAGTGTCTCACACATATGGTAGGAAGGAAGCTTTAACATGTCAAATTAAGAAAAAAAATTAGCCTATAATAACAGTGTTGCAGATGATTTGCAGGGAGTTTTTTTAATCACGGATATTTCATATCCTCCTTTACACCTAATTCGTCTTGCTTTCTAGGAATGTGTAATTAATATTGTAGTTATGCTAATTTGAAACAATGATGATTGCAGCTCACTGAAATTATGTGTTCTGCTTAATTGAACTTGACCAACATTATTTAGAGATGACTCAATACCGCATATGGTACATTCTATCAATATAACCTTTTATTTTAAACAGTTTGAGACACAGTCTGATTATTTTATATAATCAGCTTCTGTATATCTATGGCGCTGAATTTTAGCATGATGTTGAGTTTTGCTTCATCTATGGTTCAAAGAGTGCATAAAGTAAACTTCCTTATCAATCTGCTTTGGTAGGTACTGGTTTCTGATACAGAAAAACACTACAAAAAACAGGTGGACTGCTTATTTCAAAGCTTCCTGTGGCTTTCAGCATGTAAACTTTATCTCCAGTATCCACAAATTTCACCTATCTTTGCGTATTGCTAGACTTCAGATGTGTCAAAGCCCTCCGGCAGGTGCACTTTAGTGCTGGAAGGGGCATCCCTGTGCCCAGGACGGGTGGGGCTGGGAGCCAGGGTTCCTGTGCTGTCAGGCGCTGCGGCGGGAGCGGGCACTGGGAGGTGGCACGCCGCGAGGCTTGGGGAGGAGCAGGCAGCGTGGGGCTGCCTGGGGGGGCTGCCTGTGCCCAAGGGGTGCTGCTGCCCTCCTGCTTCTCTGTCCTCTCTGTCTGTGCAGCCAGAGAGGAGGCAGGGCAGGAGAGTTGTGCTTTCCTGGGCAAAATGGTATGTAGCTGTTCCTCAGGGACTTCTGCACCTCGTTGGCCTGAAGGAGGGCCGAAACAAAGACAGATGATCTCTAAGCTGAATGCAGAATCATTTTATTGTACAGGCTGCAATGTTGAACAATGTTTTAAAAGCTAGGCTTATTGTTTGGGGAAAAAATACCGTATTTAGGCTATAGGAATACCATATTGCATTTAGAGATGCAAAATAATGACTTTGATCTTCCAGTAAACCTTTTGGTTACTGTGTATGAAATAAAATGACATTTTCTTATCATGTGATTTGAATAAAACTTTATTGAAGTGTCTCTACCAAAATTATGAAGTTGTATGCTGATGAAGGTAAGTATTTTAAAGCATTTAAAATGGTTTGAATTTCAATATGCTGCATGTACATTTTGAACATAAAATACAGAAAAAATTTCTTAGTCTCAAAATTTTTTCTTACTAACAAGCATAGAACTTACATGCTGACAAAATATACATTGAATTATTAACAAAAAATTAATTCTGTAAGAATTCCACTTATTTTCATTTGGAGGAATCTTATTTTCTTCAACCTCTAGTCATTTAAAAAAGCATGTTTCTTATTTAAGAGAAGGTTTTACAAGATAAGCTAACTGTTGCAGATTAAAAATGTAGAAATGTTTTCCTCTTATTGTAACATATGATGTGTTTTGAGTGTGGGCATGGAGATGGGAACCTTGAACTTTCAGTTACCTTAATTCTTAAAACGAAGACAATAACATACTGCTCAAAAAAGTTCCCAACATCGTAAGTATCTTCAAATACCAGTCTCTGGTATCCATGAGAGTAACTTGCAATTTAAAAGTAAGACAAAAAGAATGCAAAATTGGGCCTCTTGTAATGAATTATTTATGTCTCTCGTTTAGCTGTATCTTTACTATTAAAGTTGACTTGAGAGACTTACCTTTAACTAGTACTATTTCCTAAAATAATAACATCAACAGAAGTGAGGCAGCAATAATCTTTCTTGAATTGAATGCAGATTGACATTGTTAAGAATATGCTGCTCTGCAGTTTTCAGTTTTGATTTTTTTAAACTACATAGTGTCCTACAACTTTGGTGGGGTTTTTTTTGTGAGAGGGAATTTTGAAATTTTGTTTTTATCTCTGGTTTTTAATTCAGTAATTTACTTAAATTTTCTACTGTTTTAATTTTAAACATGAAAGACTTTATGATTTCATGTGAGAGCTTCCTGTTAGGCCTCATCATCAAACACCAGTTCAGTAATTGAATTTTAAAATTAAAAGCGATAGAGAGAAATGTTTATGTGAAAAAAGGAAATGTGGGGACAAATAAAGTAGTATAATGTAACAAACTGTGAAGTTAAAGCCATGTCCTTGTAGGAGTTGATGTTCAGTTAATGTCAGAAATAAAAATTTTGAATAAAATACGTTGCTACTGTGAAGCGATTAGACATATTCCCTGTTGAGGCATTTCACAGACTCACAGGATCATTTAGGTTGTCAAAAGGGCATTTCACAATATCCTTTACTTGCATTTATGTGGCAAGCATATTTATATATTGTCTCATTATTTGAGAAATCTCTTTCAAATTTGTATCTATATCTCCTTTTTAATAGCTTCTGATTCAGTTATCATTGTGTCTGTATTGATCTGGCCGATACAGAAATCTCTTCAGGAAGAGTTTGCATTATTGAGGTGAAAAACCTGCTAATGATGCAACAGCCTTTTTTCAGCCTTTTTGCCCTGTGGTAAGAAAAGGTCTTCCTGTTTGCCTCCCCAGAATAATTTTTTTTTTACCCATTAATGTGTGTAAGGTAATCACAGCTTGACAGTGTTGTCTGATCGTTGATCATATTGGGTTCACCTGTTTTGCTCCTGCATCAGGGACCAGAGTGACTTCAAGAACCTGCTTAAGTGATCACAAACTATTTTAGGCTCCTCTTTATAAAGAAGTGGAAACATAATAAAGCCTGATGCATGGACATTTTGCATGAGAGTGGCCACTTTGGGGTAATTTTAGAGCCAGACATTCTGCTCCAGCCTACTCTCCTTCTGCCACCAGGAGGACTTGGCAAGCAACAGCAGGCTCCAGGGAGAGGACTTGCTCTGCATCCCTCTTAGCTCCTCATACTTGGAAGCAGTTGCTGTATTCAGGAGAGTGGAACTAAGCCTGTTCAATTGCATCATTGGGGTTCTGTCTCGTCAGTGAGACTGCTGATGTCACCTGTTTCACATTTCCTCCTTTTACACGTTGGAAGGCTGTGCTCTAATGGGGTCAGAGGCACAGGCAGTTGACAGAACATTCTTACTAGTCTCTGTAAATGTCATAGAATCTTCTGGGCAACCTGCATTGTCCATTCCTATAATGATGAATTTGTATTGGCTCCAGACGTCTGTCAGTGTCCTCCTAATAGGTATTTCCTCTTTGTTCAGTTCTTGGACAAGTGGAGATTTCATCCCAGGTGACTTACAGCCAGCTGCAGGACACCCCAGCAGTGTGCATTATACAGAGGTTTCTTGCCAGAAGCAAGGGTGTTTTGGCACCTTTCTATTCCTGCTGAAATTCGCTGTGGATTTAGACAGCATTTGTATGAATATTCAGTATGTGGTCTGTAACTTTTTAGTATTGTAGGTGCATACTGTCATATAGTTATAAATCTGACCTCTCATTAATAATTTATTTTCTTCTCAGGTGGTAACTGTGTTCATTTCAGGGTTCTTCCATATGTCCTGTCTGTCACCCTTGAAGTTTTCATCATGGTGGTGGTAGTCATTGCTGTTAACTTGTGTCCCTGTGTGCCTTTTTTCATTTACTTTTACAATTGTTTCCTTGATAAGGGGTGCCACAAAGGTGCAAAACCTGAATCTCTCCAAATGTCTCAGTCTCTTTCCAAGCATCTGGGTCCCAAGGTGAACACTTGAAACAAAAATTATATTACTGCAAATCCTTGGGCTCACAGGAGAAACTATTAACTCTCAATTTGTGAGAGCTCTTTTGTCTGTGAACAGATTCTAGTCTGTGCTTTCTTTTTTCTTACAATACACTTCCCAGCTAACCTCTGCGATGCCTTGTGCCACAGATCACCTAACACTAAGTATGTCTCCCCTCTGTGAGCTCTCCCACTCTGTATTCTTTCAGCTGTCTGGCTATTGTTTCTCATGCTACAGAAAACTTTTGCTGTGGTGGCAGTGTGAGGCCACAGGACAATACTCCTCCAGTTCCTTGCCCAGTCAGACAGTGACGCCAGACAGATAAGTCTTTCTGACTTTTGCCACTTTCCCAAAATGCTCACTGTCACTGTGTGGGTGCTAAAGACTTCTAAGAGCTTTGTGAGTGTTTTGTGAGTACGAGTGAGAACATTACTCTTTACTTCAGTTAGACCAGTCCCTATAAATTCCAGAGAGGGGGATGTTTGACATTTAATGTGGTTTTTTTTTTTTTTTACCAGTTCTAGTGTCCTCTCCCTCAGCTCTGTAAAAGCCCATCTGTCACACATGTCTGCCCATGCTCACCAAAGGAATAAGCCTCCATTTTCTGCCCTTTTCCAGGTTCACCAAAAGCTTGTTGAGATGTTTGTCTAGTAGCTGGTTTGACTTAAGCCTTGCAATGCACAGCTACATGGAACTGCCTTGTAACCTCCTAACTGCCTGTGAATGGCTGCACCTTTCCATGAAGGTGCAAAAAGTCTGGGATAAGTGAAGGTCTGTATTTTCCATATACATTTTTTAACTCTGGGTACGTGTAGAGGGAAACTTCTAAAGCTGTGGCCACATTTTATCTTAATCTCTGTTTTTCGTTGTAAACTTCGGACGTGCAAGTTTCCTCATTCAGACACTTGACATCAGGGCAGCACAAGTGAGTACCATGTTTTTCACAGATTCAGCACTTGAGCCTATATCTTGACCCTTTTGGTTTATTAGCATGGGCAGAGCCTCTGCCCTATTGCTGAAAGGATTAAAGGTTGTTTCTTCATGTTTGCTGGCCTCTTAGTGCATAGAGATTGATCAAGATTTACAATGAATGGCCAAAGCAGGATCTTTTAACTTGATGAACTTCGAGTCCAGTGTGCAGTTTTGGAAGCCACAATATGAAATAGATACAAAGCAATTAGAGAGTGTCCAAAGGAGGAGCAAGAAGATTGTGAAGGGCCTAGAAGGGAAAGCCTTATTAAGAGCAGATGAGGTCCCTTGGTTTGTTCAGCCTGGAGGAGACTCATTGCAGTCTACAACTTACAAGAGGAAGAGGAGGGATAGACTGATCTCTGTGGGGTCCAGTTACAGGACCAAAGGAAATGGCCTGAAGCTATGTCTGGAAGGTTTAGGTTGGATTTCAGGAAAAGATTCTTCACCCAGAGGGTTGTTGGGCACTGGAACAGGCTCCCCAGGGAAGTGGTTACAGCACCAAGCCTGACAGGGTTCAGGAAGCCTTTGGACAATACTCTCAGGCACATGGTGGGATTGTTGCAGCTGCCTTGTGCAGGGCCAGCAGTTGGACCGGCATGATCCTAATGGGTCCCTTCCAACTCAAGATATTCTGTTATTCTGTATTCACATCTTCATCAGACACCAGGCATTTTGTGGTGTCTGAGCCACTGAAGTCATTGCAGTTTACCTGGAGACCTCTGAGGTCATCTGCTAGGGAATTTATAGCAGAAGCTTAATGGCTTGGAGACATCCACAGTGTGAGTGTACATGTGGACTGTCATTTAACTGAAACATGTATAGTTTATATATTTTATTTGTACTATAATAATTATTGTATACTGCATCTGTTTTTGCCTGACTTTCCCATGTACTTCTGGGTTTTTTGAAGCTCTGTATTTCTGTGTGGTTCAGAGGGATTTAAATTGCCACTTGGAAGGCCCTTCTTGACATTCTTACTCGTTCCATGGAAGAAGATTCTACAGGCCTTGCAAAGGAGAAAATTTCTCTACTCACAAATAATAAAGCATTTCTCAGAGTGTGAAAATACCTGTGGAGTGCACATCATGAAAAATTCCAGTGGCTAATAGGTAACCCTTAGCATGCTCAAATTATTTTGAAAAATTCTAAAGGCTAGAAGCAGCATAAGCTTTACTTGTAGAGCATGGCACTGCAGCTCAGGAAGGTGCAGGGTACAGCATGTACCAGCACAATTTGAGCCCTGGGTGTCCTTTGATAATTAACAGAGTGCTGTCATTTCTTGTGGAATCTCTCTGTGTGTCAGCATCAACACCAAAGAGAGGAAAGAAAATGTACATAGCCCCTGATGAATACTGCTCTCCCCTGTAAAAACAGGATGGCAGTAGTAAAGAGAGTAGAGGCAGAATCTCAATGCTCCCCTTTTCATCCCTCTCCCCTTTCTATATAGGATTGCATTGAGCCCAAAGAAAATGGCTAATATTCTTCTTTCTTGGTAATTGAAAATAGTTATTTTTCAGCCAATTACAGAATGGCTGTAATTGGCTGAAAAACAACTATTTTTCAGTTACCAAGAAAGAAGAATATTAGTTATTTCAGCCAATTAACAGAATGCTAATATCTAACTTGAATGGAGAAAGCAGACTTCTGGAGTCCTCCAACAGGAAACAAAGATTCTGTCTCTTAAGATACATAATTAGTAACAGCTATCTCTGGACCTCATGATTTCTTATTCTCAAATCAGTTTGTCCTCTGCTTCCTTCTGTTCAGCTTCTGAGTTTGATCTGCTATTGAGAGATGGTATTTGCTGCCTCTTGTGGGATTTTTTCATTGCCACTCAATTTTTAGCTGAATTGTTTCTTGTGTCAGTGTAGGACCAGTGCCAGATTTGCTTTGAATGTCCTCAAGGAACAAAACACCCATGATTTTAGCTGTCATTTATTCTTCTCGAGGGTTTGGTTATTAAGGTTAGGTACAACCTTGGTACTGATGTTATAATGGCAAATTGGTCATTTGACAGTCATCTTCTGTTTGAAATTTAATGCTGATTCTTTTTTTTTTTTTTTTGTTGTATATTATGCATTCTCTTTGCTCAGTTGTAAACTATATGCAGTTTTATATGAGATACTGACATAAGAAGATGAATAAATAGATGAAATGTTCTTGTTGAACATGTTCTTGTTGAACATTGAAATATGGGAACTTTAAATAGGCAGGCATAGACATGATGGTTCCACTTAGGAGCCTGATCACATAGCATATAGTTAAAATATTATATGCTTACTGCAGTATGTAGTTACTCTATTTCATTAAACATTTTGTGTGTTTTTCTATCCAGTGGAGAAGGTCTGAGCATAGATTTTTAAAATGCCTATTAAATTATCTTAAGCAACACTAGTTAACAAATCACAGTAACCTAAGTGTGACTTGCTAGATACTGTAAAATCATTGGTGGCTACAATAATTATTTTAGGTAATATAAAACCTGCATTACAAAGGCAAGGAATCTAGTAACTGCTCTTTTGGTACCTGTGTATGATATTTTCAGGTGTAGCTGTCCCTGTCTTAGTAATTTGTTCCCTGTAAGAGGCTGTTTCTGTCCTGTTGTCTCCAGGCATTCCTGGTATTGCCTCCATACACTACTTTCTCTGAGTAGTTATGGTAAGTGTGTCTATTTCACTCCCATTGAGCTTGCCCTCAAAATTGAATATGATTAATATAAAAATAGGTTTGTTCAGAGGGACTTAACACTGTGCTTTAGGTGGAAACACAATGTGATATAAAAAAAAGAAAACAGAGTTCTAGTTTAAACTGAGCAGCCGAGCGCTTCTCCAGCTTTTTCATCCCTCATACCTAAATTTCTGAAGTAGTGTTTTAGGTGGGAATTCCATGTTCATAGCAGGTTGTTTTGCAGGTGTTGCCTTCTGATCCAGGGCACTGGGGCTTCCTGAATGTGAGGAGCCCTGGGAAATGCCATCAAAGTTCTTGCTTTCTTTTATCCTGTGCCTCTGTTGGTCCTGGCAATGAAATGGACACCTACAGAGAAGGGAGGTGGTGAGAGGGATGAGACAGGACTCTTCCTCTGACAAGAAGTGCTTACCTTATCCACCTCTCCTGTGCTTTTATGTTAGCACCTTCCTTCTGTGCAAATGTCTTTAACATTCATTCATAAGGAATTTCTAGTTGCTACAATACTCTCAGACTGACAAATTTGTGTAACATTCCTAAAACTCAGTATGGAATACAAGTCAAACCCTGTTAAGATTCTTAGCTATTCAGCCATGATTTTTGGTTTGATGCCAGCTCTGTAGTCATCCTATACTGTAAACTCAGATCTTGGATGCATTAGCACTGAGGATGGCCCTTCCAGCTTGGTGTGGACTTGCACAAACTTTGCCTTATTTCCACCTCATGTTTGGCATCCCTCCTTATGCCTTGTAATAAAGGTTCTCTTTTCTATGAAAAATCACCACTGTCATCTCTGTCTCGGTCCCAGTTATTTAAGGAATGTTACAAGTGTCACCTTTCAGAATCAGGACAGGACAGTAAAATTAATTCAGTAATTTCAAATAGTATTATCACGCACTTTTAGGAACTCATGTAAAATTCAGAGGCGTCAGAATGTACAAAATGTTCATTATTTTTGATATTTTTAAAAACCTTGTTCATAGGTTGAAGACTTCAGATATATATTTTTGAACCTTATTCCATCTCTGATATGAAATACATATACTTCTTCTTTTAAGGCATAAAGTTCTGTTAGAGTTACATGGATTGTATGAAAGCTGGTATAAAAATTAACATTTTGAGAACTGGCAATACCACAATGAATTCCAGTAGCACAAATATTGTTGGTCTAAACTGCAGAGTTATAAGCTAGTAAAAAAACCATTCTTACAAGAGAAATGGCATATTTTTAGATCTTATTGGCTTATAATAAAATCCCTTGTATCCTTGTAAAGCCTCTTGACACACCTGTGAAATATTTTACAGTAGAAGCCCTGAGTGCTGAGTACTGTGGACAGCAAAAAAGAGAAATTTTAAGATTTTGTGAGAGTTCTCTCTTGGCATTAAATGTCATACCTTACTTTTTCCCAGGTGTTCTTATGCTCTTGTCTCCTGCAGCTACCTATAAACTTCTGTGCCTTAATGCCATCTCAGTTTTCTATTTTTGTTGTAAATCTCTTTGTTCAGTAGGAACCTGTAGTGTTCCTTCTTTCTGTTGAACATAATAATAAAGAATATGAACAGAAGGAATGAAAGCAGGAGTGCTGTGACTTGTACCATGTGAAAGCTGCCCTTCTTTCTGAAGGAGATACAAAAGGCGGGGCAACATTTGAAGGACTGGAACTAGGAAAGAAGTAGGAAGAGTCACCAGAGAGAGGATCTCAGAGACACTTCTGTAAATTTAAAATAATGAAATGAAAAATTGCTGAAGAGAAACCAGAGGTTGAGACAAATTTTCAGTAAACCCTGCTATACTGTCTCGCTTCAGTGTAATCTCTGTGCATCAACTCCAGTATGCCTTCGATTTCTCTGAACCTTTTCAGCTTGCTAAGTTGATAAATATGCTACGTTTTTGTAGTTGTATTCCTGCTGTTAGTTTCCTGCTGATTCATGGTGCTCTGAAACAGTCCATCCAGTAGCCCAGTGAACATGGAAGGGAGCAGGCTGGGAAGGATGGAGGTCATGAAGGACTGGGCTTAGAGGCAAACTTCAGGTGCAGTAGGATTGCACCTGGAGTCACCCACAGAGCTGGTGTACTGAGATCTCTGTGGATCCATCTTCAAGGTAGTTCTTGCAGTTCAGGATCTCAGAGGGGAACAAGATGGTTGTGTGGTAAGAGAGATCCTTTGGTATTGTAGTAAAATGAAAGAATAAACATGGACTCTTTCCTCTGGACAAAATTTCTCTCAAATTGTCATGTAAGGCATTTGTGTGAATCACTAATGTCATCATATTGAAGTTTAAATTTCCATAATGCCTTCATTTGCATGAAAATGTACCAATGCTTAGAAGAGCATCTTATACTTTTCTAGATGTTATATCCACATCTTCTGAGTACCAAAGGTAGTGCCTTTAATAGTGAACTCACTCAGCTGTCAAGGGGAGAATACAGATGCATCTCTAGAAGAATTATGGATGTTTGTTGCGGGTAAAAATTGGCCTGTGCTTTACTGTGAGTAGAGAGAATCAAAATGGACTGAGTAACATTTGTTTTTGTAACCAAGAAACATACATGAGCAGCTGGATATGTGTCTGGATCTGGACCTGCAGCCTCCTGCAGATTCTTTGGCAATATAACGTGTGTAGTGTCCTTTGGAGGGTCTTGTCTTGCACTTGGCAGCCGAGGCTTTAGCTTGATAGTAAATCATTCTCAAAAGCCACTTTTCTCTAAAGAAAAGTTGTTCTATTCAAGGATTGTGTTGGAAAGTCTGGATAAAAAGTACTGTGTTCTTAAAACCTTCTAAAGCTTAGTTTCAAGCAGTGAAAGCTTGAACAACTGTTTTTCAAGTTGTTGACGAAATGCTTAGTCATCATTAATTTGGAGCTATCTAGTAGCCTGGAAACCTCTGAATGTCACTAGTGAAACCAGGTTCTACCACTTTCATAGGTTTTTCCTCCCCATCTGTTCTCCCCTGACGTCTTTGGCCTCCATGACTAAAGGATGATCTTTAGTTAATGTCTACCTGTGAGTCTTGCTTGCAGTTTATCAACAGGACCAAATGATGCTTAGTTCTCCAAATACCTGCCAAAATGCCATCTCTCTGCTTAAGCTCTTTGTCTTCTACTTTCAGGAAGTGTGAGACCTTTCTTCCAAAAACTCGTTAAAATTATTGAAGAGTTCTCTGTGTTTTGATTTGCAGTAGCCTTTGCTCACACTACTGACTAAGTATTTTTATGTTTCCACTTGCGTTTTTTGCAATTTGCTTTAATACAGAGTGAAAGTAAGCATAAGAGCAGAGTACATGCACTTTTAAGTAAATCTGCTCGGCAAATCCAGGAACAGTATATGGGACACATGATGGCTCAGTAAAATTCCCTTTTTTTCCTTTATATTGTTCTCTGTTTCCTCCCCACCTCTTCTAAGTACAAACAAACAAATAACTTACAAACCCAGCTTTTATTTCCATTGTGTAAACTGGAAGGAAGTGATATATAAATTTAGATACTCTTTACTGTGAGACAGATTGAGTAGCAATTTGACTGTAACCACCCTTGTAAGGGTGGGAAGAAGGGTGACTCTGGACTTGTTTGGCCAGGATTTCAGTAAGTGTTGGAGCTACTGGATAGCCAATGGCATATACAGACAGTGGACCCACGTATTTTCTGAGAAGCAAGTCTGAGCTGGGATCTTCGGAAGAAAAAATAAAACTGTGCTTGAGAAAGTCAAGAGGTAATGTATGAATGAACTAGAGGTTGGTTCATTGTTAGTAATGAACTGGAAACAGTCAGTCTTGCAGTGGAGCTGTAGTTTCACGGACAGCTGACCTCTTCTTATGAAATGCTGTTGCCAGTTTTAAAGAGAAGGGGTTTTTCCTGGTTCCCTGCCTTCAGTCTGCCACCCCCTTCCCTCTCCTCACATCTGTGGACTCATGCATGTGGGCTTGTGACCTTTCTTGGTCTTCATCTGGAGCTCAGCAGACTCTTCTCTGCTTCAAGTTAACTCAGTAACACGAACAAAAAAAAACCCAAACAAACAAATTTGTGAAAAACAAATTTAGCGGAAGCCTATGTGGGCTTTCTTCCTTTTCTGTGGCCTGAATTGGCTCACAGAGGGATCTGAGATTGCTGTAGACTTTATAAGGTAAGCAGTGGGAGCCAGTGGCTGATGTGGAAAGGCAGAAGGAGAGAAGAGGTGGGAAGTATTCCCATTGTGGAATAGTGAGCTGTTAAACCACTAGCCCCATCTGAAGAAACAGTTCTGTGACCACTGTTTCACCTTTAAGAATAACCTGCATCACTGTGAGCAGTGTCTCTGAGGATGGTTCTTGAAAAACAGTTGCCCGACTGGAAAATCTCTGAATTGAAAAACTAAGAACTAAGTTTGAGACTTAAGAAACCAGAGATTGTGCCTGCTTGCTCAAAGTCAGCGTGGTATTCATGTAGATGCAGGCTGGAATGCTTTTGAAGAAAGGAGCTTCTGTATAATTTTACTTGGGTAGCTGAATTTCATATTTATTAGATGTTTTACTCCTTAAGGTATATAGTGTGCATAGTTTTTGTTTGTTTGTTTGTTTTTGTTTTGGTATGGTTTGGTTTGGTTTTTTTTTGTTGGGTAAACCANTCATATTTATTAGATGTTTTACTCCTTAAGGTATATAGTGTGCATAGTTTTTGTTTGTTTGTTTGTTTTTGTTTTGGTATGGTTTGGTTTGGTTTTTTTTTGAGGGCTAACCACTTCATTGGTTTTGTCCAAACCATACTTTTGCTGGCATGAACATCATGCAAGTCATCAGTGTTTTTGACTCAGCAATCCACCAGTTTCCTAGTAATGCACCATATATTCATGCAAGGCTTACCTTGTTACACGCAGTGTAGCTGCATGGGTTCCTCTCTATGTGCTGAAGCTGCATGCTTGTGTTGAGTTGATGTAGTGTTTCCAGAAGTCTGTGTGTGATGCACATCACCATGGTGTCTAAGCAGCTGTATTAGTGAGGTTGCTAAATAGTCAAAGTATTTGCTAAGTGTTTTAAGCATTTCCTTAAATGTTATTCTTAGACTATCAAAATAAAACTTTGTACATTTAGGAAAGATTTATTTCTATCTCATGTAAACAAGTCACACACGTGCTTTTATTTTGTCTTTAAATGCCAAGGTATTTTTCTAAAAAGGAACAGCAGGAGTTTTGGTGCGTTTTTTTGAAAGTGAATTAGGTTGATCAAAATGTTTACTTCTGACTCTTTACTTTTTGTAGTCTCTTTACAGTTTTGTTACAAAATACCAAATTAAGTAGGTTCCGCAATCAGTACAAGACAGCAATTTTAATAGGAGGAAATCAAATTGCTTCAAAGCTCAGTTTTTCTTTTCACAGCTGTGATAGCATTGAATTGCTATATTGTTACTGGAGAGTGAAGTTCTAGTGAGTAATGTTGTGTTACAGTAAAAGATAAAATAGTAAACAGTCCACAATTCAAGAAGTTGTTGATTAATTGATTTATTACTTTAAAATCAAATCCTCAAATTTTAGAACTTTGATAACAGCCTATGTTTATAAATAAAGTTTCACAGAAGAGCTGAAGTTTAAATCTCCTCATCATGCCAAGAGTGGAGAACTTTGAAACATGAAGAAAACCTCTGTTGTGAGGCATTATAAAGTATATAGGGGTACTGTGTAATGTAATGAGCTAAAAAATCTGCTTGGAAAACTGTTGTTTTGTCTCAGTGATGAAATATTGTTAATTAAACTTCAAATATATATAAGAATTTCCAAGGGGAAAGCAGCATATCCTTACTGTGAAGCATCTTTCTTGTAGGTGCCACTCTGTGGTAAATTTAACTGACCCTAGGAGTATTGGTCTTCTAAAGCACATAAGAATAGGATTTATGGTTCTGAGTTAATAAAATATGCTGATGCCACTGTAAGCCCTATTTAGATAGACAGCAGTAATCTCTGTTGAGCAGTATGAAACCGTCTGTCTCCAAGTACTGGAAAGCTAATAGTTCACAGCAAGGCTGTACCACATCCAGAGATGAGAAAAACGTGTCTGAAGTCAGAAGAGTTTTAGCTGCATGATTTTACTTCCTTTTGTAATTGTATTCTTTCTCCTGTGCTAATATTGTACATCATGTCAAGTAAACAAGATACCCAAAGAGCACAGAGGAAAATGTGCTTTTTAAAGTTCATACTCTACCTTGCTTTTGTTGGCTTTAGCACAAGGAACAATATTCTTCTGAATCTACAAGGTGAATCTCAAGTATGTGAAATCGGTGTTAAAGATGGGGTATGTTGTGTGTTCATAAAGAAAACACATTCAGTTCAATAATTAGATACATTAAGAAGGCTAAGTTAATATGTTGCCACATTGTGTGTTTTATACAGTATAAAAATACTATTTTCAAGTTTTTATCTTTCATGAAAGGAAGTTGATAGAATTATGTTTGAAAAGATAACTTTGAATTTGTGATTTTTCTATTGTGTTTGAAATATTTGACATTTAAATACGTGGTTGTATTTACATATAGTGCATTTTCATTACAGCTAATCCTCTTGAAAGTTGGTTGGCAGATGCCTTAAGCAGTTCTCTAAAATTGGGACAGATACAGTATTCTGCAACCTTTAAATTTAATTGCAAATAAAGAACATTTTGTAATTTTTTTTTTCCCCTTTAAAGATTCCACTTTTAAATTTTAAAAGAGGATTGTTGTACGTAAACAAAGGAAATATACTTTAGTGAAGAGATTATATCTGAAACTGTATTAGTTGTCCCCTTTTTTATTATAAAATAATAATAATTAATATTTTATGGGCTGCAAACATAAAGATTACCTCTCTGAGCAACTTAATATATTAAGTAAATAAGTCTGTGGGAAGAAACCATTCTGTGTACATCTAAGACACACATATTTTTACCAAAGGCAACAGTTTTCAATATTAAGATTGTGTTATAATTTGAAAGGAGAGCAGAATAAGAAATAATTTCTTTTACAAGTGTTGTGTTTGTTATAGTACACAAATGCATGATGTCCATATGTGCTGGGATTTTGATTTTTGTTTTGGAGCTTTAAAGACAAATATCCTCAGCATTTTTTCATCCTCATATCTTAGCTTTTTATTTGTTCAAATGTTGAAAGATATAACTAAATATAGCAAAACATTTGATTCTGTCTCTAAACTAACTTAGCAAATACCCTGAAGTTCACAGAATTCAATAATAGACACTTAAAAAGTCTGAAATACAAGGGAAAAATGAATCTGTATTCCTCTGTAGAAGATATGCATTTGATGTATGTAGAATTTGATGTATGATCTGGACTAAATGAATCTTTTTCTATTAACTAAAGTTGGATTTTTTTCAAACTCGAGTTCCATTATGTTTAGAAAAGTATCCAATAGTTCCTCTTGTCTTCCAAATAACTTACAGTCCACTCTCTCTTGTGCTTCATCCTAACAGTGGCTGGATTCATCCATTCAAACATCAGGTGCTTCACTAATGCTCTTGAGCTAGAAGAGCTCCTCTCCCTGGCTTCCCATACAGAGGAAAGCCACAGGCTCTGCTGGGAGCACTGCATTTGGCAGAGATTATATCCTGTGTAGATGTTTAAAGTTAGGTAGGATTAATCTGATTTTAGTATTGCATGAAAGCAAGTAAAAATGGTTCAAACCTAAATTATTTCACCAGGCATTTCCAATTTAGTATTTGACTCTGGGTTTGCTCCTTGTTAATCTCTTTGGTCTTCGCTTTTGCGTCTTCTTTCTATTGATATAGTTCTCCTGAGCTACTTGTTTTCCCTGACAGGAGTGTAAAAGGTCCTCCATGTTCACATGATAGCTTTTTAATACTTGTATTCTTACAAACCTTTCACACCTTTTTTCTGGTAAGTTGCTGCTTGGTGGAGCAATTCAGGATTATCAAGTGCCCAATGGCTGCATTGAGCCAGCTCAGTGTTCCTTCCAAAGCTTGTCTGCCTTTTGTAAGGCAGGAGATAAAGTATATCTTACAGGAGATCATGCCTGTAAGTTTATTTGTCATATTTTTCTGTCTGTGTTTCTCATGTGTTGGCAGTTTGTTTTGGCCGTGTTGGGGTCCTAAGTCTCACTCTTTGTGGAGGGAGGGAGAGTTCTCCTGAGTCATGGTGGTGGTTTAGAATTGTCCTTGATGATTGTGTGCGTTACTGCCAAAGTCCGCGATAAAACGTCTGGTCTCAAACCAGGTATTTTGTTTAATACCCTCCAAGATAAAGTACAGTAGGTCACGGAGTGGTAACTGAGCCCTCAGCTCCCACAGCATCCGTGTTGGGACAGCATCTCCTGCCATCTCCCCGTGCCCTGTTTCAGGGGGATGGCAGGAGCCCACCTTTGCCAACAAGGTCTGCAGGGCTTGTTTCCACTTTTCACCGGCGTCTGTCTCTCTTGGACACGGCCTTGGCCGTGCAGGTGAGGACGCTGAGCTTCCTGCCTGCCCCTGCCCCTGCCCTGCCCTGCCCGGCCCTGCCCGGCCCTGCCCGGCCCTGCCCGTGTGGCGGGGTGAG
>VZRH01005765.1:55720-116062 GCA_013397555.1 Urocynchramus pylzowi | reverse complement strand
GCCGCGGGCCCTCCGCCCGCCGGGCTCGCCGCGCCGCTGGCAGCACGGCCGCACGAAACGAGCGGGCAACCAACAGCTCGGTAACAGAAGACACCAGTGACTGCTGTGTGCTGCTCATCTTCTGTTTTCATCAGCTCAGACACAGCTTGCAGTGGACTGGGAAGTAGGATGAAGGTTATCGCCATTTTGGCGCAAACACTTATATGGCTAATCTCTTTCTAAATGCTTATGTTTTTAATCTCAAGCCTCTTTATGTGGCTGAGCTGCACTTTTTTTCTAATTTGACTTTGTTTTATGGGGAAATATTTCATATCAGATTGCTTAAGCTCTGGGCTGTCATGTAAATACCTTCTGTCAAGTATATGATACACATTTTAAAATTTGTCTAAATATTTATGCTCTTGAGGGGATCACTGTATCTCTTGTCAGACAGTTAAAACCTAGCAAGTAAATAAATCAAACTTTTTTTTTTTCCAAATCTTCATTGTTTTTGCAAGAAATTGTAACTGTTTGAAAGATATTTGAATCTTAAAAAATTCTGGAATGTAATTTTATTATTTACTTGAAAAAAACTACCTCCTGTCTTTCAGCACTGCCTGTAAATACAAACATGTGCATAAATATATATTTTAAAAAATGTTTGTATTTCTTCTAAAAACTAAAGGCCAAAATATGAGCTGAAAGAAATGTGTGCCACCACATTTTAAGTTATCTTTAGAAATGCTATGAAGCACAATTTTAGTTATTTTAGATTTGCTTCCAGTATGTGCTTCATGGATTAGTTTTTTCTTATTTTAGTAATTTTCCCGCATATACTACATTGGTAAGATGTCTGGTGTTCTGAGTCTTTAAAATTAAATAATTAATAGTTCAGTGAAATTCAGTGGAGCAGAGTTCAGTAATTTTCACTCATTTCCAGACAATGAGCTGTATTTTTCCTTGTTTGTATGAGAAGGAAAATTATTTACACTGAAGTTTAGAATGTAGTTTGTAATCATTAAGAGTTACAATAACTGTGATTGATATCAGACACAAGATAGCTGTAATGTTAAATACATCAGAAACTGTTCACTGATGAAAAAAGATCTTGCAGTTTTAACTAAAGGAAGTACATTTTCTGTGCTAGCCTATAAAGTCATAATACATTGTACTTGCCTTCCTTTTTGCTTTTTACAATAATAAAATATATCCAGAGAAAGTAAATCTGTGATTTTAACATCTTTTGACAAGCACATTAGACTGCAGAAAGAGCATCCAAGTTGGGGCTCGGGGCATATGGTGCTACCTTCTGCTAACATAGCTCCAGAACAAGTCACTGTGTTCACCAGAGGGTCATATTCAGACTCTCAGGTTCCCTCCTCTGGTCTGGGGGAAAAAAACACATTCTCCCTTCACATGGAAAAATCAGAACATGAAGTGCAAACCTCACTAGCCTGAGATACCTTCATTGTGCAGAGAACATGCAGATGCTGTGAGATGTTTTGCTATCAATCAGGTTTTTTGTCAGGAATTCAAGAAAGGCCCTATATTAGCCTATGTAGATATTTATAGCTACTTTTTAACTTTGAAAAGATGTATAATGCTACTTTGAAAGAATAAATGTTGTATCATGATGTGAAATCATAGAAGCATTTCAAATGTATGTACATTCAAAGTATTATTTGAGTAGTTGCATTGTGAATAGGTAGCAACTGTTACACACTTATTTTCACATCTTTCTAGATTGTCTTACTTTATTTAGATTCAAAGACTGGTATTTATAATAGATAATCCAAGTGTTGTGTGTCTTGAGAATTCAACATATGGATGAGGATATGGAAGGCATTAGTTATATGAGATTTGTTGACCAGCTTTTAATTCAGATTGTCATTTTTAACACACGGCGGTGCAGATGGTGAAGTTTTGACTGTCCGTCAGAGCCCGAATACCTTAGGGGCAGCTGTTGCTGATAAATCATTTTACATGCTTTAGGTCAAGAGTCGTCAAACCTGTTACAGCACCTGCTTCTACGTATGCAAATCTGTTGTTTTGTCATTTCATTAAACCAGGAAAATCAGTAGTCTCTCTTGGCCACAAGTAAGCCAGGAACATATCCCGTGTGAAGTGAATTACAGCAAGAAGGCATCTGTGGTTTCTGCACTGCAGCCATGGGATGCTGCTTCTGTTTGGGGGCTTTGTTTCTGGAAGACTGCCTGCAATTTGGAAGGAGGGTAGAAAGACAAGTACATGTTTGGAGGCGAGAAGTAAAGGGAAGGTGTTTGCTGTCATTGACTTTAGGGTAGTTGTGAAGTTTGACATGCCCAGAAGCCAGCGGGTGCCATGTGGGGCTCCCCTACACTGCATACCTCTGTTTTCATCATCTGGTGAGCCTGCAGCATGATTTCCAGGCACTGGAGCATACAACATGTCTACTTCGGTTTGGAGCTGATTGATCCACAGTACAGAACACGCTTGTGGGATCTTCCCTTGCTATAGAAGAACATAAATGATTGAAATGTTTTCTTAAAAAAGAAAAGTATCATTTGTTTATGTACTTCAATGCTCAGCAAAAAAAAAAATCCTGTCAAATGGCATCTCACTGAAAGAACTGGGGGTTTACTTAACAAGGTTATGCCTGAGCTTTGGAAACTCTAAGATGTTTATATTTGTTTAATCTATCAGGTATGTAAAGAGAGTTTAAATCATGAGGAGGAAACTTCTTTGTTTATTGCACTTCACAAGTAGGGCTGTGGCATGTAATAGAAATGGCACTTAAGGATTTTTTTTTTAAGCAAACTGACAGAAGATTTTATCCTGCACTGCCATAGATTGCTGTGGGGGAGAAAGGGAAATAGTAAAATTGATGAAGAATTGTTGCATGCTGTCATTTCAGATTATGTTATTTTGCCGTGACTTTGCTGCTAATTTTTTTAAAGATACTGTAAAATTCCACTGTTGCAGAAAGTACCACAGTAGTTCTGTTGCCTGTTAATTGCTTCATTCCATGGCTAGTTTGTCAACAGTATTTCAATCAAGCCACCAGCAAAAATGCTTTTTGAACATTTTGTGGAGAAAAAAGAATACCCCCCTGACCTTTCAACCTTGTCAGCTGAGTTTTCCCATTCTGACACTAGGCATTATTTTTGCAAAGGTTGGAATTTTAACTCTTGAGTGAACCAGATATCATTTTTATTGGGATATTAATTCTGGTAGGTGCTAATCTCATCAAGATTTGCAGACATTTTCCTTCATAGGCCATTCTGATTTGTAGCTTTTTCTTTTCACAGCAGTATTAAATACCAAACCTCTCTGATATGGAAGTTCATTAGAGATATGTCTTTGATGGCAGCCCTTTCAGGGCTTCAGTTTCAAATACCTTGATGTAAAGCTTAAGAAGCCATTGTGTTGTAAGCCCTCCTTGATGTGTCTTATTTAGATCTGCATAGTAAATCAAGGAAAGTAAATAACAAGGCAGCAGATGGAAGCATGGAGATAAGGCCAGTGAACAATTGTATTTGTATTTTGTTATGATGTTGACAGGAGCTAAAATTCACTAATCTAGTTCAACTGATCTGCATTTCAAAGAAATCTCATTTAGCAGCAACTTGAAGGTTTGGAGGATAAAGTTCTTTTATTGCAGCTTTTATTGCATTCTTCGCTAATTTATCTGGTCAAGATTTAGCCTTGCTTACTTAAAGCAGCAAGCATGTTACAAGGAGTCTTAAATACTACGAAAGAATTAATGTCTAGACTATGAACTGAAGGTAATTACATATCCAGCAGTGAATAGGCTACATTTAGGAAATACTGTTGTCCAAAAGGAATTGGAAAAGAAATGCAGATAAGGTATTTCCCCCCATTTTCTCTAAGTTGTTTTTTTTTATTTTTTATTTGTTAGTTTTTAATTGTGTGGAAAATTAATATATAAGCAAACATAAAATTATTAAATATAAACCCCAGAATTTCTTGAACTGTGAGTTCCATCATACCATACTTTGCTGCTCTGTTTACAAACTGATAGCTCATATTAAGGTTTAATTTAATGATTGCCTTCCTGCATCTATTAAACAAAACTATTGAAAAAGTGGAAAATAATTTAATAGAATGATGGACCACAATTATTTTATGTGTGCTCTAAATGATGTAGATGATGTATATGTAAGTTAGGTACTTCATATTAGATACAGTGCAGCCATGTAATTTGGAAAAATAATGTGATAAATACATTGTAAGAATCAAATATCTTTAAAATGGAAAGGGATATAAAGTAGAATTTAGGGTTTCCTTTTGGAAATTTAAAAAAGTTGTTCAGTCTCAAGGCCAAAAAATAGGCTTGGATTTAGTTTTCAGTTTATGATATAAATACTAACAATGGGCTGTTCAGGCTATTGAACATAAGCGTGTCCATACCGATGTACAGACGTAATGATAATAAAGCAAAGCATGCCAGGCCGGTGTACATCCACTCTAATAATGGGCCCCCCTTCTCTAAGACATGTAAATTAAACCCAGCAGCTGCTAAGTGTTAATGCCATAGTCCTGGCTGCCCTTCTGCAGCCTGTCCTTGTCACAGAGCCTACGCCTGTGCCCCGAGGACTGCACTTCCATCTCATTTGCAGTGTGGGTCTTTGCACTTCTTTTTAGTGTCTCTTTGTAGGCGTGAGAGGAGTGGAGGGGGAGGCAGCTGGGGATGAGGCTGCTGGCTAGGCTGCAGTGATATCTGATAGCTTTTGACTGTGTACTCCATAATCAGATCTTGGGGTGGTAAATACTTCTTTAGTTGTAGGACTGGCTTAAGCATCTTTTGGTTCCTTCTCATTGCTATACCTCTAAAAATGTTCATACAATGTTTTGTGGGTCTGGTGGACCCCATGAGTTTGAAAGCAGCTTTTATTCAGCCAGTTTACTTTTGATCTAGATTAGTTTCTCAGTATGGCTGATCATATAGCTCCAAGCACACTTTCCTTGGCACAGCTCAGTGGCCAGTGCTGGGCAGGGTGAGGTGGTACTGGTCTTGCCTCTGCTGCTGAAGAAATGTTCATCAGTTTACACTCCAAGACACACAGGCTGAGCTTCCCCAGTGGAGCGAGCCGTGCCACATCACAATTGCCTGATCTCACCTTATCCATGTTCCATCGCCTCACTCCTCTCTTGCCCTAGCAAGGATGACCGAGTTTTGGTCAAAAGTTGGTCACTTGTTTTGCAGGACTTTAGAAATGAGCAAAAGGGAGGAGTGAGAGGCTGCAGGTGGAGCTGAAGAAGGTTAGGGAAGTTAGGGCTGCTTTGGCTCCAGATTAGAGTGGTTTAAGTCATTGTGCTGCTGCATTTTCTGGAAATTGTACTTTTACCTCCAGACCGCTGTACACTCCGTGTGTGTGAAATGAAGTAGACAGTACAAATAGCAGTTATTCAAAAAAGTGATTTGCACTTCTTTGTGAGAGAAATATATACCAGTCAATAAAATGATGACAATAAAATACATCTAACTCTCCTAGAAAGGACTAGTGTAAATGAACATTTATTTACGTCCCAATCTGCCAAAGTTCAGAAGTAAAATTCTGAATTTAAAGACATCCCAAGGATGTCATCCTATTTACAGCACTCAGAAGTAAATAGGTCTATGAGATCAAGCACAGACAGATACGTTCACATTTTTAAGCCCTACCTTTTTCTGCGTAACAATGTAAATCATCCTCTCAATTAAACACATGCTCCTGTTGTCTGGCCTGCCACAGTGTCCAGAGTTTCACCCCCCATAATCTGATTTTAAAGCCTCATGCCCTTGTTCCTCTGGCTTCAGCATCGCTGACTGCCCTGCATCCTGCCTGAGCCCACCGCGTTCTGGCCTCCGGGGACAAGGAGGGATCCCGGCTGTCGCTGCCTGCTCGCCTCTCGTCTTCTGTCCCTGCTGCCTCCGAGCACGCCTTGTGTTCCTCACAGAGCTGCACAGGGGGACAGTGTTTCCAGCAAAAGGGATAGAAGATAAAGGGAAAAAGGAGAAATAAAGGGGAAAAAAAGCCAAATGGAATCTTAGGAAATTTCTCACATCTTTCTCTCTGCAGAAACCTTTTACACCCCTGCCAGTATTCCAGGAGTTCTGCAGCACCATAACAGTGCTGGACAATAATGAGTAGCTTTCTCTCAAGTGACAGGGATCCAAACTAGTTAGCAATGAGGTGGCTTAAAAACCAAACTTGAATTCCTGCTGCCATCACATTGGTGTTGGTGTTGATTACATAACCCTGATGGGCTGAATTGTGTGTGATGCTCCTTGTCTGGAATCATACTGGACTGCTCAACATTCATTTCTTCAGCTGCTGTTGCATGTCCCTGTGCTGAATGACAGCCTAATCTTAGAAAGAGAAGGGCAGATAGGGCTGGAAGGAATATGGGGGCAAGGAGGCACTTTTCCCACTGGTGGTGACTGGATTAAAATATTCCCACACACATTTGCCACAAGAAGTGCTATACAAATTTACCACTCTCTATTGAACCTTCCCAAGCTTGGATTTTAGTTTAATAACAATTTACCAAGAATTACATGTGTTTGTCCTAAAGCCAGCATTATATCTTGGTTGCTGGATTGTCTGGTAGAGCTGGTCATCCTGTGTCTTCTCTCATCCATCTCATATATATAATTTCCTTCAGGATGGTGGACAAGTAGCCACACAAGGAATTATTTAGACATAAGTCTTTATTTTGCTTTCATGCCATTCTATCCTCTTGCAATTCAGTTTAAGGTTGTATTTCTGGTTGATATATTTTAAGTATGTATTGACTAAACCTGCAAGAGAAATAAGGACTATTTCTCTAAATCTTAATGATAAGCCAAATCCAGAAGATTAGAAGAATTTGGTATGCAACTGATGAGAGGAATAGATTTTAAAATATTAAAAATTTTAGCATGTCTTTTCAGGTCCTGCAGGAGATCTGTATAACAACATAAGGAAGATTTTTGATTATCTCCATGACACTGATGCTTAGTAAAAAGACCCTTTCACCTGTATGTACATAATTTGTCCTACCTTTCTTTTTTTATTATGTAGTATAAGGGAAGTACTGCTAACTTGATGTTTTCTGAAGAACTGGGGTTTTTTTGATCATAGCATAATGAGGTTTCTTAAATTGCAGACAAACCAAACAGCTTCATTCATTTTAATAGATTTAGACAACATTTTGAGAAGTTTGCCGTATAACACCTTTATTGCTTTAATTATTTACATCATGGTTGATCTCTTGTTTACTCATTGTCTTGTTTCCACATTAGGACAATGATACCAGAGATCAGCTGGAAGGGACTTCAGTACAGATATAAATATATCTTTTTTCACTGTTTTAATAAATCTTCCTTAAAAATATTTTTGGCATTTATTAGCAAAGCAGTAATTATTTTTGTGAGTTTATGTTTTTTGAGATAACTGGGTAAAGGCTGTTAGATAAACATGGTTCTAAAGACACAGGATTGTAATATTGCATTAGGCAGTCTGTACAATTAGAAATGAGGGTAGATATTGTTCAATCTTAAAGCAAAACAAAATCAAAACTCCAGTCCAGTTCTTCATTTTATATACTATGATATCAGGCCACATTCTACTCTGTTTTTTTACTTAGTTACACCAAATAGACTATAGGTATTGAAAGTAAAATTAATAGGATGCTTATCTACAAAAATGAAATTTTGTATCATATTAATCCCTAAAGAATTAAGAAACTTCCTTGTATAGTCCTCAAATACTTTTTTTATCTAATGCATTTTTCTTTAGCAATTGTAACTCTAAAACTCTAAAAATATGCCACCGATAAAGTATTTTATCAGTGCTTATTTGGCTTGGCTTTGTAATGCAGCTATATATTTATGAATTGCCAAAAAAGTCCTGTAATTGTTATGCTAATAAGATCACGTTATGATACGTAGCTTTTACTTTGTGTCTTAGGTAATTTATGGGAACGGTGTGAGCCTGCATGCAAGTGTAGCTTTTAATATCCCAAATTAATATGTGTTTACTCTGAATTATATTTGAGTCTTTGAAATTGCAGGTTACTTGTATCACTGTGCTATTTCAGAAATAAAAAAACCCCATAATCTAAGAAATTCTTCATGTAAAAACTTCTTCATGTATCTTTGATATAAGTGGATTTCTACCATGTATAATTGAATTAAGGAATATATGGAATAAATTTTTAAAGCAGACATGAATGCTTATTCAACCTTCGAGTGAGATTATATAACAAATGGTTTGAAAGAAAGCATTCTTAGTTGACACAATTTTTGGGGTTGCTGTTGATTTCTAATGCTTGCATTAGATAGATATAATTGTGTATCAACTTTTCCCCCTTTATGTGCACTTGTTTGAGAGAGTCAAGATGATATCCATGGGAAGATTTAGTAAACTTGTGGATGGTAACTTGAAGACACATGTGGAAAGAGTGCTTTTATTTGACAACCAGTAGGTAGCCTGGTAACCTGTTCTCATGTGTTTTTTTCTTGGTGTTTAAGTAGTGGTGATGATAATTCTGAATTGTTATTGCTACTATCAAATTGTTTTCAATAGGTTTATCCTGCGATAGTATTCTACCTTCTGTAGTATACCTGAAACCTACATTTCTAAATTTTGACATTTTTCAAGAAGCTTGTCTTTGCTCATATATCAATGCTAAAACATTTGGTTCTTGTCTGGTACAGCTTGTTCTGATTTATAGTTAGTATCAAAATGATGCGAAGGATATCAAACAGACCTTGAAAAGCTTTTGAGTTGTCTGGTTGTATTCCTACTCTTAACATTCTATACAGAAAAGCTGGACAAATAATAGAAAGGAGAGGTAGCCTAAAATGTTGCTATAGGCCAGTGGTGCATGAGCCTTTGATCATTAGCATGCTGTATGGTGAATTTCCTTTCATCCTCAGTGAAGCCATTTTAGCTGCAGAAGCAAACAGAGCAGCAAACATTGTAGCGGACTCTTCTTTTTCAGAGAGGGGAATAGATGAACAGTAAACATACTTGGATCCAATATTTCAAACTGACCAAAAAAAGTGTCAGTTATACACATTTCTCACTGTAGGGTCTAAAAAGAGTGTTAATGAATAGGTGTGTATGTAGATATACTGGAAAATGTCTGGGTTTTGGGTGATATTTGAGGGTATTAATTCATGCATCTTGCAAAAGGGATTTTGGTTGCATACTGATGTCTGAACAAAGTTATTTCTGTCCTGCTATGTTTTTTTGTGCTAGTACAGCCTGCTTCTTCATATAATGTGCCAATGCACAGCTCTACATATAGGGATACTTGGTTCACAGACACAAAGATTAGTATCTAGTAAGACAGTAGAAAGGGCTGGTTGTATTCCTTTGGTACACCTGGTAGGTAAGGATAGAATTAATTAACATAGTTTTTGCTCAAAAGAGTGACATGCCAGTCCATGACAGCAAAAAGTGTTTGTTCCTGATGACAGTCATTCACTTTCTGCTGGTTCAGAAGGCTTCCCTGAAGGAATTTTAATTGATCTGCACTTACCCAAAATAAATCAGAAACACTGCTGTATCCTAGAGATTAAAGCAAAAGAGAAGATATTGGAATACAGAGTTTATGATTTTTAAGGTTTACTTTGAGATGAAACTTGGGAAATGGAGATGCTGACCTGCATTTATATAAATGTTGAACTGAGTGGGAACATAGGGATGAAGTTAGACTCAAACCCGTGAGACCAGCAAACAACTTGAGAAGCAGAACCTTGCTTTGTAGCCCTCTGCCCTGGCTGCCTTGGGACTGTGGACTGGGGAGAGGAAGGCTACTGCTGCTTTACAGTAAGACTTTGCTACCTCATTTGATTTGATTTTTTTTCAGTGGTGATGGTGTTTTGGAAAAATCAATCAAATTTATTAAGCATATAGTAAATTACAGAGAACCATGGGATTTTGCTTTGGTGTTCAAGAGGATCTAGCCTGTATTTCAAATGCAACTAAGACTGGACTCCCTGTGTACCTAATGCAGTAATTCTCATTACTGTGAGTGGTGAATGGATCAGTGTAAAACAGATATAAAATTTGTTGAATTAGCACTAACATAAGTGAATATACAAGGAGATAGGACAGGTCATCTTGGTTCAGACCAGTGGTTCCCTTAGGCTGTCATCTGTCTCCGGTGGTGGCTGTCTTCTGGGGATACCTCTACCTTCCTCTTGACTTACGAAACCTCCTTGCATAAGCAGCATCCTTGGGAAGAGGTTCTCAGTTCTGTCACACAATATGTGGAGAAGAAACTCCCATTTCTATTCTGAACTTGGCTTTTATTAGGTAGTTCTTGAGTTCAAAGGATAGGAAACATACAATGTCTGTGCAGTCTTTCCATCTTCAGACTTTTGTCTATCATGTTTTTTCTATCATGCCCTTCCTTAAGTCAGCTTTTTTCCAGTCTGGATATTGGTGGCATTCTGAATTCTTCATATATGGAAAGTGTTTTAAGGCTTTGATCTTGTATGTTTTCTTCTCTAAACCTTTGCTAATTAGTTCTGGCGTTTTGTGTTCTGTGCTGGACAAGAGCGTGGAGCACGCTTTTCAAGATGGGGATTCATACAGAGGCAAATGACATGTTACACTTTGTCCTTTATTATTTTCTAAATAATTTTCAGCATTTAATTATAGATTTGACTCTGATGGAGTGGTGAGTTTTAAGTTTTCATGAAGAAATTTCAATGAGACCTATCTATCATAAGCCCCAGGTCTCACTTTCTGAGCAGTAAAATGAGGTGCAATAGAGAGCTGTTTTGTTTAACAGAAGATTCAGATTAGAATGTTTATCAATACTGGCTAGGCAGGATGATTTATAGTGAACCTGTGCTCAACAAATTGTGATTTCCTTCTTGATCCCAGCCAAAAGTATTCACAGTGTCTTTGTGGTACAAAAGAAATAATCAATAATGTGAAATCATCTTTTAACTTGTACACTTGCTTTTTCAAAGAAATACAATCTTGTTATTATGAATCTCAGAAGTGAAGCAGGTGACTGCTCTAGGAGTGGTGACTACTTCCCATGTCTCATACAAAGAAAGAAAAATGGGAAATGTGTTGGATTTTTTTCCTAGGTGTGCAATACATATGCATAAGGATGACACTGAAATGTGTTTTAAAGAGATGGTTGTAATACCTTGCAATAAAACACAATATGGGTGCTTGCACTTACTGTGTTCCTTTCTCTTTTTACCCTTAGATAACTTCAAGTGAAAGTTAAGGACCTTTTGTCCTCATCTGCCACAGACGTGACAGACACTTTTGGAAGTTGAGCAACAAGGAAAAGACCTTCCCACAGCACAGCAAAGTGACAAAGTGACTCTGAAGAAATGTAAGTGATTTATAAGTGAACTGTGGCTATGTTTCTACTGTGGATTTATATACCCTGTGGGAGGAATACAGTACCCCATCACTGAAACATATTGCTTATAGATGTAAAATATGGTTTAGGAAAAAATTGTGGACCGTGCAGAAAATACATATCCTTTTGATGTTAGTGTGATGGTAAGCTATGCTACAATTACTTTTTTCCAAATGGCAATTGTTAATAGGATTGAAGTGCTGTAAGAATCAAAAACCTGTTTCCTACCATTTTCTACTCATCTAGATATTGGTCAATTTAGATACATAGAAACTAATTGGCTGTATCTCAGTCATTCTAGATTCTGTACACCCTCAGGAAGGGGCAGGCATCTCCTGAGGCCAATCTGAGTAGCTTGTGCTCACTGCTTAGCTTTAGCCTAAATGTTCAGCGAATGCTTTAACGTGCACGTCTGTGTAGGATGCAGTGCCAGCTTCTCTTCTCCTCCCCATATTGTCATTCTCCCTCACTCAGCACATGTAGCTGTTTGTAAATTTGGAGAATGGATCAGACTGAAAATAGCCAATTATTTGTTTGGTTTTGTTTTCAGTTGGGTTTATCCCAGCCTTCTCCCATATGGCCATCCAAGGGCTGTCACTGGTACAAAGGGTGATGTGAGTGGGAATTAGCAGCCAAAAGTGTGCAGGAGCACATGATAGCAGCTGTGCTAGTTTCTGCTGCTTGAATTCCTTGGTGAGCAATAGTCTTAGACCTTATAGATATTTTTAGTGCTTTGCCATTTATAAGAGTTAAAAAATATGTGAGGCACCCTTACTTACTATCTAATGGGGAACTACTGTTTTGTTGTGCATTTCATACTGCGATAGTGCTGTCTTTTGTGTCCTTTGTAAATTAAAATTCTGGTCTCCAAAACCAGTAAACGGTCATAAGTGGCTAGCAAGTAAGCAGGTGTCATGTCGTGATTTATAGTGCAGGCATGATACTGTATCATTCATACATACATACATAATTTCTGAATTCTGAAGATGGTAGCCTGATTTTGTATAGCACTAAACATGACGTGTGGGTTGGATGATATCGAATGGTTAGTGGTTGGACTAATTTAGGCTCAAGATCCTTGTCTCCTGAACAGTGAAATACTAAGTAACATTTCATTCTCACAGTAAATACCAGATGGGAGGGTGTAAAGAAGACAGAGCTAGACTTCTCTCATTGACACCTGGTGACAAGATGACAGGCAGTGGGTACAAACTGCATACAGATTATTAAATTAAGTTTCCATTAAAAAATAGTATAAAAAAACTTCCTTATCTTGAGGATGGTCAAACACTGGAGAGGCTTGCCCCAAGAGGTTGTAGAATCCCCATCCATGGAGCTACTCAAAACCCAAATGGACAAGCAGCCTGCTGCATCTGACCCTGCTTGATCAGGGGCTTAGGTTCAATGAGCTTCTGAGGTCCTTTCTAATCTCAGCTATTCTGTGATTTTGGGGGTATTTATAGGTAAGCAAAGTCAGAAATATTTTGTTATTTTATGTTATGACAATAACTTTTTAAAAAAAATTCTATTTTTAAATATTTAGTTATTTAGTTTAGTATTTTACTTAAGTTTTGGCGAAAATGAGACATGGCAGAATTTGCAAGCTTTCTAAAATGTGTTAAATTATATTTAAAGACTTGTGATTGTAACTATGAAAATCACATTGAAGCCTGTGAAATTATCTTTTAGCTTTGAATTAGCACCAGGTTTCACGTGATGTGAACAGTCACATGATGGGAATTTTAAATGTTCAAGAATAGCATCTTTTTCACTTGATCCTTGGCAAGAATAATACATTTTTAGTATCATTTTGTGCTTGGCAAAAAAAAAAAAAAAAAAGAAAGACATAAATAGGAAGAAACTTTTGCAGATGAGCTCCATTAATCCACAACAGAAATAGCTGTCTTCCTGAAGTTTTTTTAGAGATCAATGAGACCTATAAAGTGGCCTAAGAATTTCATTGTAAGCTTTGTTTTCAGTTACTTGCAAATGGCCATTCTGGGACAGTCAATACTTAAAGAGGATGCTAGTGTAAATGTGTAAAAACTGGGCAAATGTACAGTGAGACTTCACAACATAGCCTTCTATCTTCCATGAATGTGTGATTGAGGGGCTTCCTTATGTTTTGAAATACTTAGGAGCAAGGGACTCTTCTCTTCAAATGTCAAGTGTTCTTGAATTTTAACTTTGAATTATTTGGCAGACATTTTCTGCCCACAGTTTTGCTATAGCCTGAGTGTCTTTGCAAAAGTTTCTGTGAGATGGGTGTATCATTCCTGAAAATGGAAAAGAAAAAAAAAAAAAAAAGGGTCTAAAAAAAGGTCTATGACCTCTTATTTGCTTTTGAGCAAAGACTTGGAATTTGAAAAGGAAGCTTTAATGGGTTATAAGATGTGTCTTTTGCCATGCCTCTCAATGTCTGTCCTTATTGCACTGAATTATAAGCTTTTGAAAATTGCTGCTTACTCATACACAGAAGAGGCATATTACTTTGTCAGCATATTCTGAAAATAGTCCTTGTATATTCTTAATCTTCTAGAAATGACTGAGTCTGTCCAGGCTTGGAGATCAAACGCTGTATGACATTTCAAATTTACACATCCCCTGCTATTTTCACAAAAGGGTCTTGTTTTTTTAATTTTTCTGGGACAGTGTATTTTGATTCTTACACTTGTTGGTAATTCTGGTTTTCTGTATTTTATGCTTACTTTTCCCAAATGCTTTTGAGAAGGGTGTCAAGAATGGGATTAATTTCCCATGATGTTAGACATCTAAACCTATAGGTGGTATAAATCTGAGCTGGTCACCATAGGCTTCTTCAGTCAGTGAAGAGAGATGGAGACTTCCAGGGGAGGATTCCCATAGCCTCTTTCTATTTCTGTCTTTAGATAAGAGAGTTCCTTCTTTAGAGATGCCTGTTTGTTGTCACTTGCAATAAAAGCAGCCTAAGGTGACTGGCACAAATTTAGACTTTTAACTTTTCTATTTCACATTAAGACAGATACATTCTTTCTCATGTGTCATAATTTGAGACTTGAGAGGCAGAAGTGGTATCACTGACATTCACAAAAACATCCTGCTTTCACACTAGTAAACAAAATTATTTAAAAATTATTTCTTTAAGGTTTAAGGTGATATGTACAAGCTTATTAAAAGGACATTTTCCGTATCTCTTAGTTATTATATGTAACCATTAAAACAATGAACTTCAAATGCCATTTTAATATTAACTATGAAGTATCAATAGATTTTGGGTGTTTTCTGATATTTGGGTTCTAGGTTAAGAAATGAGAATATTTTAACTCTATGTCAATATTTAATTTCTAGTAAGGTAATAAAAGGGATGTATCATGAGATTCTGGCATTGTTTCCTTTTAGCTTGCAACAGAAGATTAAAAAAATCTGGTGCTAATATAACAGAAAAAAATGCACTTTTAGTTAATTTAAGAGCAAGAATTCAGGTGGCTTTCCAATTTGAAACAATTTGCTCTACTATCAACTAATTCTGATAATGTGTTCTATTAAATGAAATTGTGATGAAATGCTGTTTTCCATTTGTATTGAAGTATTTTAGATTTCTTTAGTAATTTAAACTGTTGTCTGTGCTTGAGTAATGGCAACTACATTGGCTAACCCAGGATAATAACAAAACACCTTCTTCAGTCCCACTTTTCATGGGTAAGGGTTGTATCTGGGGAGCACTTTCTTGCCATGGAATAGTTGAATGTGTCTAAAAGGCATTAGAAGTAATCTATGCTGGCTCTGTTTGCTTTTTAGCTAAAATATGGGCATATGGCATAGAAATTGTGGTGTAATTTATTATCAGATGTTTTTTTATGTCTAATTGCCATGTATTTGAATTATTACCTGGAAGGGGTAGACTTACCTAGACTTACTTCATACATGTTTATAACACCACTGTGATGAGACTTTGGGCAACAGTTGAATATGCTTCAAAGATGGTCTCAGTTATTCTTGTCCTGTTCAGAAATGCACAGGACTGCTCATGGTAAGCACTGTTTTGGTGCTTCCACTCATGGTTGACTGATTAACCCTTATTGGGGTGTATAAAAGTTTTCTCTCATTTATAATTTTGCTTTGAATATTACGTTTTGTGTTAGAGGTGTATCTTTCATTTTGTTTCCATCCTTTCACTGTTATTTAAAGCAGTACATTTAGTTCAGTATTGCATAGTAGCAGCATGCATGTATTGCAGTGTAAATCTACAGCAAATACTGATTCCTGGAATCTACATTTGGCTGAGGAAGCAATTTGTTTTCTTTTATAAGAGTGTTGCAAATTGGCCTAAAGAAATGCTTAGAGAATGGAGATAACCTCATGTTAGTAATTTGTACTTATTTTCTATTTCTCTGTCTGCTCCTTCTAATATTTGCACACAATAACATTCACCAATGTTTGTATCGCAGTATCACTAAGTTATGTGCTCTAAACAAGAACAAAACATTTCCCTTAGAAACACTCTTAGATCAGTACTTGCTGGCCAGGATTCTCACTGGTAAATACACAAAGCTTCACCAAAGCTAGCAGGCTGTCTCTTTGTAGGTGAAACAAGTTTTATAGGCTTTATTTTTTGTCAAGCCTATAAGATTGTATGACTTTATTTGGATTGGGTTTATATTATTCCCATCCTTCTGCAACTTTAAGAATGTTTAGTTCTGAATGGAATCTTATGCTTTATCACAAAAAACCCAAAAGACCCTAGTTGTGAGAAAATGAAAAGGGCAGTTCAGCCAAGGTGCCACTAAACAGTGGATGTTTGAGTACTGAAAACTGTGCCTATTTTTATTGAACTGTAAATTTTATGACACTTTGTCCTGACCCTGTTTGAGGGTTAAACTGAGGAGATCCAACAGGCTGAGAATATCTGGGTTCAGTGAATGAATCTGAGTATAGAAACCTGAGGAGTATCTGTTCAAGAAACACATTAATGACTTCATCAAAGTTAACAGAACAAGTATTTTCCACAGCATAGGCATCTAAGTCAGCAGGGGCTTTTTAATAATAGAAAATTTCACATGGGCTCAATCCTATTCCATGCAGAAAGTGAATCAAGTTCCTTTCACTCTGTTATTCTGACTCAAAATTTAAAAGCAACCTGAAGTTTCAAATAGGGAAAAGGGAAAAATGTTTTGACTGTTGCAGACATTTTTAGAAAGTATAAATATGTGTTGATAGTTGTTCTAAAACTACCTACGTGCTATGCATCTTGTCTCAAGTTGCAGACAAACGAGAGAAAAGGAAAGTTTTTGCCAGTATATCTTCATTTCTTCAGCCTGTTTAAAGTCTCTTTTCTCTAGAGGATTTTGGAATAGATTCCAAATTGGAATCTAATTTGAATTGCTTGAGAGCACCAATTGATTGCATCTTATGCCATTCTGACTGTCAATTTCATTCATTTTCTACTTTGTGAGAGGTAGAGTTGTATTACTTCGATTTGAGAGATCTTAACTGTGGTATAAGTCAGTGAAAGCTGGGTGATAGGTTAAATAAGGACGCCAGCTAAGCAGATGCCTTTTGCTAAAATGACACCAGACTTTTTTATGGAGTCTGGAGTCCTGCATGCAGTTACAGTTCCCTGGCATTGAGCTGTTCAGGAACTGGAAATGGTGTGAAACATACATTTCTAATGGAAGAGAATATTCTTCATAGAAGATCAGTAAATGTTTGTAAAGAATTACTGTCTGTTGGCAAACAGCTGCATTGTTATGCTTCAGAGGTAGAGGCATTTGGATGGTAATGAAGGGATTCTTGTACACAGCTAACAAAGCATGGGGAGATAGATACTTTGGGGCATAAGCCATAACATGTAATAATATTAATAATACACTGCATCTGAGGATTTCAAAGGACTTTACAGATGACATCAATGAATTAATATGATCTTAGCCCCCCTGTGGAGCACTGCTAAGGCTTGGGTGGGTTGAATGCAGAAATACCATCTCATTTTTATGGTAAGTTGGTTACTGTGCCTTTGCTGCACACAGGTAATTCAGGGAGTATCAGTGTTTTCCACATGGAGCTCAAAAGGTATAGAGAAACAGATTGACTTGGTCTGGGCAAACAGTAACTCCAGCATAAGCATTCCAACACCAAAATCATCCCAAACAGCCTGGCTGTTTGCAGTGATAGTTGGCTCAGGCTGCTGGATCTCTGCTGTTGTACAGCTTGAAGCACTGTGTAATATTACAGAAGATAACACTGTGCAAACAGTGCAGTTGGAGCTGGGCCATTTAGTGTAACAATTTCATAAGTTCTGATGTGCTGATGCACGTGTATGTCAGAAAAGCAGCTTATTTTTATGTGTTAAAACCATCGGTAGGAGATACATTAGACAAAAACAACTTTTCAAGGGCAAGACACAAACACTATAGTTGAAAAGTATAAGAGCAGAAACCATCTGCTGTGTAGTATGTTTTGATGAAAACACACATGATGGAGACCAAAGCTAATTAAACAGTTATTCCATGATGCAACTTAGGGTTTTTAAAATAGAAAATTGTTTGGGAGAGACAATTGTAAAAGACACTTTGGGTTTTGCCCCTTCAGCACTGCTGCCTGTTTCTGGCTGCCTTTGGTACATCATTCCTAAGGACCATTCATTCACCTCTTGTCCCTCCTGTTGCAGGACATATCAGTAGTATCTTAAAAGTGTTCTTTAATACTTTTCCATTCTAAACCTCATATTTTGAGTTAGTGAAATATAAAATTGCTTCTCTCCTTTATCTGTAGCCACAAATGAAAACATGTAGGTTCTCAACTGACACAATTTTGGTGAAAATCATATTTTTAAATAGAAACCAAGTACGGGTTATGCTAATAGAACCTCATTTGTAATTTAAACCGAAGCTGTTAACATTCAATAATGAAGCCATACATCAAGGAGTTTTCTGCAAAAACAGAAAAATACTAATTCTTCATCCTCAGATCTGCAAATCCAGACTGATGGGATTTCAGCCCTTCATCTTTTACTGACAGGCGGCAGCATCAGTGGAATAAAACTAAAATTTGATCCCCTTTCTCTCCACCTCCTTCCCCTAATTTTACTCTGACAGAGAAAGAATCACAGTTTTAGCTGGTATCTTAGCCCAGGGGAAAAAATGGTCTGTCATCAGGTCTTTTAGGGAGAAAGAGCTCTTCAGTGGAACAGTTAAATGGTATTTTGATTCTCAGAGTGCATCTTATACCTGTATTTTTGCAAGATACGATAAATGGTTTCTGAGACATTATTGAGAGCAGAATCAAGGTCATCAACCTTCCCCCAAGAGGTCAGTATCTCTCAGTTCTTGTTTCTGATGAAAATGTTAAACATGGGGGAGATGGGCTCCAGATGGACCATCTGAAACTGTGCACTCATATGAGCAATCCCCAGCCATATGTTAGTACAGGATGTACTTCTAATTTTTCACCTGCAAAAATAAGTGACTGATCAAATTTTTCTAGATAAATTTTAATGGATTTTGCAATAATTTGATGCATGCATGTTGAAGTTTATCATTCTAAATCCCGTAGCATGCATACATTACTGTAAAGTCCTCTACAATTCATGATGAAATAGAAGCCTTTGGGTATTTTGAAGTTGAGACCTCCTGTGTCTTTGGAGAAATTCATTTTGAAGCCCTACAGCTAAATTACAAAGCTCTTCATTGTCTGCAAATGAGTTGTTCCTGTTCTTGAGTTGGCTTATGAAGCTGAGTTCCTGCATATGGCTGAAACACTTGTCTAAAGGGAGAAATGATATAAATCTGCCACAGCAAAAGAAATTAGCCATGGAAAACAAAAATAATGTGGTCTTATACCTAGAACAAGAATGGTTGCCATTTTAGTATTAATTGGCTTCTGCAGCATCTCTTAGCATTTTAGTTCAAATCAGGACTGCACTTGAAAAGTATCAGGATAGACTAGCCTCCCACTGAACCCTCCTGATGATGAAGCTAAAACAGGGCAACTGTTTGAAGAATGGACCAAACCTATGCTGTAGTACAAAGTATCTTGAAGCACATTCCACATGTGTGTAACGTGTTCAGCTTACAATAGCTGTTCTATTGTGCATTTTTGTTGGGCTCTACTATTTCAACGCTGATGTTTTCTTAGTTATAAAAGACCATGGGGATCCTTGTCATAAATTAGTCTATAAAAAAAACCACCCTTTCATGTCTCTGAGTAATGTAATATTTCCACTTTTTGTTCAGATAGTAGATTAGAGTCTGTAATTGTAGGGGTCTCTTCTGTAATTAAAATGTTTTCTCATGATCACATGTACTTCTATGACCAGTGGGATATTTTAATTTTGTGTGTTTAAAACTGAGCTGAAGGAAAAACTGTTTTCACCTAGTCTTTTTACATTGAAACTATCATTTAAAGGGTGTAGTTGAAACTGTCATTTAAAGAAGGTGATCTCACCTTCTTTATTCAAATTTCTAAGGAAGACTTTCAACAGATATCTTAAAGAGGAGAACTAGATGACCAGTGGTGGGCTGTAGTTCTTAACTCCTGTTTCTATGGTTATATTAAAAAAAATCAATGATGAAGTTATACCTTGTTTATCAATAGTTAGGAGAAAAAAATGGAATTTAATACTGAACACAAAACTTGATAATCTTTTCATTGGAATCTGCTATAATTTTCTGTATATTGCAGATTTAGTAACCTTGCTTGCTGTGCAGAAGTCTGTCAAATGTGTTTTCAAGCGTGGTCTGAAGATGGATATCTGTATTTGCTTCCCATGGTCAAACAACCTGACTGGCCTACTATTTACTCCTTGTCATCTGAAATTCAAAATTTAAAGAATCAAGTATTTATAATTTTTCTCAATTAATTTAGAGCAATTGTGGCACTAAGTTTTACTTAATGCCTGCTCACTCACGTAATCAAAAATAAAATCCTTAAAGTGGAATACAGATGATTCCTTTCCTAGGCTATAGGAACTACTGAAAGCCTGAATTGGGAAATTCTGAAAAGAGAAGGATTTTTTTGCCTCTCACACTTGTGTGTGTCAGGTCACTTTACCCTGAAATGTTTTTCCACTCACTCCAGACCTATCTTAAAGGCTTATGGAGGAAAGAAACAGAGTGACTTAAGTTCACCAAATAGTTGTTAAAAAGATAAATCAGGTTAGAAAAAGAACGGGAAGTGACTTCATCCTGAAGAATTAAAGTCCTGAAGTAGTGTGTCATTGTAACAGGTTAGCTGAGTACTTCTTAAATGTGGCTTGCATTCTGTCTCTGTTCTTAGGACTTACTGCTGGGATCCCACACAGAGATCACATTTGTTGCTGTTGTTGAAGATGTTAATTTTGCAATTTCTTGCTTGCTATCATAAATGAATGGGGAAATATTATTAACCTAGTTTGAGTCACTGACAGGCACCATGGAAAGCTATGAAGAAGAAACTGCAAAGGCTTTGGTGACTGTCTTGTGTTTCTATTACTTCTCCTTCTGTGAAGTTGAAGCTGGCCAGGTTTAGAACCAAGGGAATCTTTTTCCTTACTTGCATTGACTTTCCCAGTGTTGGCAGGGTGCTTTGTATCTTCCATGCATAGGCCTTCCATCTGATGGAAGCATTGTGTCAACGGAGGCATGTGAATAGTACTTGAATAGTTACATGATTTGTGGACAAAACCAGGCAGAATTGTGCCTGAAGAAACAAAAATATTTCTAAAAATTAGACACAAGGTTGGTTTAAAGGTTGTGTCCTTTGAAAGGATTTGAAGTAGTTTAGGTGCTTACGTTGCTCAAGGGACTTTGAGTACTGTGAGGTTTTAAGGAAGGCTAAGTATTCCAGGAAGTTTAAGAGCTTATGGCATCGTAAATATTTAAGATGATTTAAAAGGTTATGTCCTCTTCAGTATTTGAGTTGGATTAAGTGCTTATATTGCCTTAAGGACTTTTTCCCTTTTTTTCCCTAAAAGGAACCTGTGAAATTAAATGCAAAAAAACTCCTGTAGATGTAATATTTGGGCTTTTTTGCATTTTTGTTTTCATTTGAGAAATGCAAAATGCTAGGTTTCAATAGCAGCATTAACTTGACCACGCTACATATGCATCAAAGATGGACAGAGTAATGGAGGGTTTCTAGGAAACCTCTGGATATGAAATCCAGAAGCAGTAGTTTTTAATACTTTCACAGCCTGTGCATCGAGAAATGTTTTTTTCTTCTGCTTGTTTTGCATGATCTGGTGAAGATCAAATAGACAATCAGAATAGAATCAGATTATGGAAATATAAAGAAGCAATTTCACCTTAGAAGGTAAAGAGCATCTATAATTCAATATACAAGAAAATAGGAAGCCATTTAGTTTCACTTTGTGCTTTTGCGGATATTTTACTTCAGTGAAAAGGAATAACAAATATTATAAGTCTAGGTCTCAGTGGCTTCTTTTTTTTCTTAAATTGATCAATTTGTATATTTATTTTTGTCTTCTGAGATGCCTTGACTAAATGCTTCACTAGTGTATTTGAGTAACATTTTTTTAAAATTTTCTGTTGTACATTCCTGAAAAGTATATTTTCTAATTTTTATTTTATTAACCAAATACATACACTTCTCATTGCTTTAAAAGCGAATAGTCACCATTCATTCAATGTATTCTATGCTGCCTCAATTAAATGGGCAGCAGTCCATCAGTCCAAACATTTTTCTCATGGGCCTCTAATCCACCAGTGATTTTGCTTGGTTATTTCAGCCCAATTACAGTAGCTGTATCTCCTCTTGCAGGTTGTCCTGGCCCAGTGAGCAGCACCAGCCAGCTGGGCCGTGTCTGGTAGCTTTGTGGGGAGCACATAAGGCACCACCTGCAGTACTGCATCCAGCTCTAGGGTCCTGAGCACAGGAAAGACGTGGGCCTGCCCAGAGGAGGGCCACAGAAATCACCAGAGGAATGGAACACCTCGGCTGTGAGGAAAGGCTGAGGGAGCTGGGCTTGTTCAGCCTGGAGAAGGAAGGTTCTGGAGAGGCTTCATTGTGGCCTTCCCATTCTTAAAGGGGGCCTGCAATAAAGATGGGGACAGAGCTTTTACCAGGGCCTATGGTAACAGGAGTAGAAGGTGAGGGTAACCTGAAGTCCTCATGTCTGGGCATGCTTTCATAAAGGCTGCATTCAGCCACGTGGGTGGGATGAGTGAGAGGTCCGTGTGTTCCAAGAAAATTCACAGATAATATCCCAGGAAGTTAAAATATCCTGTCAGTTATGCCAAGAGTACTGAAATATTGGTGGAAGTGCTGGCTCACTCTGTCCTAGCAGTTATAACCAAGAATCACCAACAGCTGTACAATGTGTTCGAAGGGTGGGGTGGTCAGAACTGAGCAGCTGACACCTTTCAGGCTGTGTCTGTGGCTCTCCCTTACCTCTCACTTAATGCAGACTTGAAAAGACAAAGACAGTTAGGGAGAGAATGGGATATATTTCAAAACATAGGTCTAAGCACAGCACATGGAATGAGCTCTTGTTGCTCTGTGATGCCACACAGTCAAGAGATTATGTGTTTTAAAATGGGTTTGGTGTAATTGTGAGTTCACCTACTTCAGAACTAGCTCACGGTGTCTAAAAGCTCCTCAAAATGGTTAAAATATATTTTCATGTGTGTACATCTTTAAATGTACTTCCTATGACTTTTGGTATATCCTGTGGAGGACAAACCAGTGTTTTTCTGTCTTTCTGAAACTTAGCATCATATGAAAATTTTAAAAGTTCAGTTTCTGTATGAACGACATTTCACCATCCAAGTTATAAAAGAAAACACACAGACCAGGATGGACCCCTACTGAGCCCCATTCATAGTATCTGTCCTTTATTCCCAGTCTCTATATCAAATTTTTGAACACATTTTGTATCAGCCTTAAAAAAGTTTAATTTAGTCTTTGTTTCCTTTGCTTCTTTTTATGAGTCATCCCCTTCTTGTTATGTGTCATCCACTGCTTCTTTCCCGTTAAAAAAACTTTTTTTTTCTACTGATGGGGAAATTTAATTGGCTTGCCAAATTTTGGTCATGACAAAACTATATTGACAGGTATTTATTTTCTTGTTGTAAAGAAAAAAATAAAGTCTTGTTGGCCTTGGTTTTCTCAAAATATTTCAGAAACTGAAATGAATTGAAAAATTTATCATTTCTTACCTCCTCTTTTTTCAGCTTTTTATGACAGGGACTGTATTCTTCCCTCTTAATTTTTCTAGAACTCTGACCATTCTCTAGAGTTCTGAAAAGTTGCTAATGCCAGTGAGGGAGTTTCAATTATTTGTCTTAGAGTCCCTTGCACCGCAGTTCAATATCTTACCTATTGAGGTAATGCAGCTGTTTATGATAATAAGGGGCAAAGACATTAGTACTGGTTTGATTGGAGTTAAGAATAAATTTCAAAAATAAAGATAACTTAAACTCTTTAAATTTCACCAATTTGTTTTTGAGTAGACATAGATGACAGATAAGTGAGATTTCAGTGCAGTCAGGCATTGGAAATGCTGGTGTTCTGCTGGCTTGACAGCACAGGCCAGCATCCTGTGTTTACTTAACAAAGTAAGCTTGGTTAGGCTGAACTCATCTGACAGCATCTAACTTATTGCAGTGTCTCGTCATCTGGCTTCCCTGTTTTACTCTTAATTTTTTGTCCCTTTTGTCACTAGTTTTAGTGATCAGATTCTATTTGTCTCTTATATTAAAGGCTGAGCAAAATACGTGTCTGATTCTTCTGCAAATAGGCTGATCAGCTCGTTCTTGAATTTTCTTATTACTGTTAAGCAATGTAAAAAATGCATTTTTGCTACTATTTTTTTTTTAAAGTTACATTTCACTTTCTGGTTTTTGCCCTCTTGACTTTATCCCTGTACTGTCATGTTTTTCTCTCTCACCTACTTGTGTTCATGGACCTCTACTTTCCTGAAGTTGCAGGCCCTTGAAGAGCTTATGATGTAGCCTTTTTCCACGCTGACTTAGTTTGCTCTTATGCTGTAAATGTTACTTCTTGATAGAACTGTGATCTCTCTTGAACTCTTTCTTCTTCCCTTCGAGTTACCTTTTACAGGATCCTGGCCACCAATTCATTTATCCAAGTCCTTTTCTGTAATCTTCATCGACTTTATTCTCCTAGCCTCCCTTTTCCTTCCAGTCCTTAGAAATGGGAATTCTCTCATGTTATGGTTTCTTTCAACCAAGGTGCCCTCAATTCTCACATTTCCAGTGAGTTGAAGGTTGAAGTATAATCTAAAACATTTTTTGCTTTGTGTGTTGTCCTCAGTTTCTGTACTAAGAATGGTTGCTCACACATATTTGGATAGCCTGTATCTTGCTGTCTCCTTTCCAAAAAGATGACCAGATAGTTAAGGTTCGCTGTTACTGCCAAGTTCTGCTGATACTTGCTTGCACTACTTGGTCACAACCCCCCCTATAATTTTTTTTATTATTTTTTTCCTGACAGGAGAAAACTCAGTATGCTATTCAACAGATAAAGGAGTGTGCTAGATGTACAAGAAACCAAATATCAGCAAATATGTGAATTTATCTTTTTTTACTGCATTGGTAAACAGACTGAATTTCAGCTTATGTTTCTTCTGGCCACATCTAAAAGAAAAAACCTTTTTGAAAATTAGAGATGGTGCCAGAAACAATTATGAAAGTGATTTAAGAGCTTGAAAATTGCCTTGCAGTGAAATATTTAAGATCAGTCTGTTTACCTTATCCAAAAAGATGTTTGAGAAATTACTTAATTACAGCATACCTTCACAGAGAGAAAATATCTGGTGCTCTAGAGAGCTCTTTAATCTAGTACAGAAAAAGAAAGTGTGTCATGAAACAATTGTTTTAGCTGAAACATAATTTATTTTTCAATCAGCTGTAAGTGTTTGGGTTCAATAATAAGGTAACTGTCTGAAATTTTATAGTCTGTGATATTGTAGGAAGTCAGACTTGATGATCTAATGGTCCTTTCTGACCTTAAACTCTGTCTAATTCATGAATCATCTGAACTTGAGCAACTCTGCAAAACACATGGCCCTCTTCTTGACAACCTTGACAACCCGCAGAAGAGAAATACACTTGGACTGGGAGGGGCTTGGAGGATAAGATAAAAACAAAGCAAGGGAGAGGGGGTAATTCCTTTTGAAATAACTATCATTTGTTATCAGAGGATCTGAAGGCATTTTCTAAATGATTTCTACTTTCTTATTCTAGGTAGAGGGCCCCTTCCAGAAATAGTTACTCTTGGTAGTTCATGTATTTTTTGATTTTGTTGTTAACTGCCCTCTAGATGAGATATGTTGCTCATTTGGCCAGCTTCTAGTGGACTTTGCTGGCTTTTTCATTTGGGAAAAATTCAGAAAGATGACACAAGACTTGATATCTGGAATGCAGAGACCATTAGTGAATTCTTGTAGCATAGGTCGTAGTAAAAGTTGGGAGTTCTCTTTTTCTGGTTATTGTCTTTTACAATATTAACTCACTTCAATGAGAGCTCTACCCACTACCATTTAGCCAGTGCAGTACCAAAGTTATGGGCAACCCATTGTGTTAATTTTATTTAGTTGCAGGAGCAGACACCCCAACTGGGCATTCCTCCTGGAATTTGAAGAAAAAAAATATTCTTGTTAGGAGATTACAGACCCTTGGATCACAAATGTTCTAAATGAGAAACCATCAAAAACATAGCGCCAGCACCCCCCACCCAAGGATTAAGATTTTGGCTTTGAAATGTGCCTTAGGCTAGAGTTTGGCATTAAACTCCTCAACCCAAGGGCAGATTTCTTTTTTGGATTTCTTTTAATCAGTCATGTTTTAGGAAGTGCAGAAGGTAGACAGCATTATGCTGATGCTTCCACGCAGATTGACAAGTCTGAAATTTTTGTGTCAAGAGAGGAATGACTAGTATTGGGCAAATTTCTGTTTAGGTCGGGGAAATAGTCATGAGGAACAGATTATCTCATGTTTGCTTCTCACAGACCTTTCTGATTCTTCCTCATAAGCAATTTATGAAAGCACCTCTAGGTGTAAACAATTTCTACCATTGTAGCATCTGGATATTTAGAGTGATGTCAGCAATGAGATGCATTTAAGAAATCTAGAAACAATCCTGTTACATCCGAAAAATGAGACATCACTGATGTTATGCAAATCACTACTTAAGTGCTTTTCTTCACAACAAATAATTTCATTGTGCCTATTTTAAGATTATTTTCAGCAAGCCCTTCTACTGATTTTGCTCTTGTAAATCCTGACATTTGCTTGCTTTACTGGTAAAATAATAGTAAGACTTTGAGATGTTCCTCTTCATTTGTTTGAAAAAAACTTAAAAATATCAAAGGTAATGATTTCCTTTAGTTTATATTTTTTAACAGATGTTGGAAACTCATATCAAAATAGTATGTTTTTCATAGAATCATAGAACAGTTCTGAGCTGGAAGGGATCCACCAGAAATATTGAAATCCATCTCCTGGCCCTGAACAGGACATCCCCAAGAGTCACACCATGTGCCCAAGAGCATTGTCCAAACACTTCTTGAACTCTGTCAGGCTTCACAGTGGTGCTGTGACCACTTCCCTGGGGATCCTGCTTCAGTGCCCAAAGACCCATTGGGTGAAGGGCCTAATTCCAGATATCTAACCTAAATACCCCCCAAAACGGCTTCATGATGTTTTGTTCCTTTTATAGTGCTTGTAAGCAGTTGCTGTGATGCCAGATTTTTTTTTTTTTTAGCTTTATTTGGTAACTTTTTAGAAAGAACAACTGTGTGTCTCACATCAAGTGCTTAGCTCTTGAGCCTCCCCCAGGACAGTCTTCTCCACTCAGGCTGCAATGAATGTATTTTATGTTTTGTTGCTTTTTACATGGAATGCTTTTAAAGCCCCATGAACATACTTATTATTGTCCTTTTTCCTGTCCTGATGGAAAGATCAACATGGAGAAACAGTGCTATTGCCCTCTTTAACTCAAAATTAATTGCAGTTTCTATATTACTAGTTTTGCTTGCATTGGCTTGGTTTACCATCCTCTTGAAGGCCACGTCATTCTTAATGCAATTATGTTTATCACTGGCAGTTCTGTGGTCTGTTCTTTGGTGTTTGTATAAGTTGTGTTAACACTGAATCTTGACCAAGATTTATTACCACAAAGACAACTTAGAAAAACCCCACCAAACCTAATGTTTTAACTTTAAAATAGCATCCTATTTAAAATAGGATGCTTTGTCTGTGTTTGATGCAAACACATGAATAGCATCCAGGAGATTGCAAGGTTCCAACTTGACAATCCAATATTCTGTGATTCTGAGGTGTTCAATAGGGTGTTACCAGTACTGAAGCAGTACTCTTGGCCTGTCTTCTAATTCTGGAATGAAAATAAGGTGTCACAGTTTTGGACAGCCCTTTTGTAGCATCTGTAGAACTCAGTTATATCATTTCACACAATGCACCACTGAACAAGCTCCCTGGTGAACCAAGCAGTGGGTTACAGCACAGCAAGTTCTGCTGCTGAGCTGTATCTTGCCATTGCAGGGTGTGCATCTGTCCTGTCACCTGCAGGAATGCAGCAAGAGGTGGCTGCTGACTGTCACTGACTCCTGTCTTGATTCCACATAGATGTAGCAACCAGCAGGAGATGCTCGACACATGTTTGGATTCTAATTCTTGGCCCTCACTAAATCTGAAGAAGATGTAAGTCTGTTAAATGCCTTCATCTGGTCCAGTCTGTCCACATGATCAAGCCAAAGAGGCAAGCTCCTTTTTCTATTTTCTTTATATTTTTATTTGTTTTGTTTTGTTTTTGGTTTGTTTTTGCAATGCAGTGGGCAGTGGCTCATCTTCATTTTGGATCATTTAGGGATTGCGTTTGGACTTTGCATTCATACTGCTGAGCTATTTCACAGCTTGAACCTGGCTGCTCACAGGTCCTTTCTCCTGCTATCAAACAGGATATTGAGGCTAACCTAACGTGTGGGTGTGGGTGAAGGATCTTGGACAAGGCCTCGGAGTTTGGGTGTGCTTTGGGACTGCTTTGTGCTGTTGGTGTGTAGGCAGTTCTCCACCTCAAGTCTGAATTGTAATAAAGTTTACTCTGGGACTAAATAGCTTGCCCAACTGCAATCCAAACAAAAACTGCTGTTTAGAATTTGGGTGTCTTCATGATTGTGTAACATTTATTTCAGATGTAGAAACTTTTATTTCAGAGAAGTTAGTTATGCCTCAATGTCATCTTTAGCTTAAGAATGTCAGATATAGCTGGAGTCAGTAGTAAAAGTCCTGTTACAAAGTCTGTACTCAGTGAGTAAGGTTCATCTGCCTTTGGTTCTACTGTGTTCAAAACCTGGGCAGTTCTTAATGGAACTATAGATTCATGCAAGTTTATCTGAAATGCTGTGCTTGTTTTTACCAAATTAACTTTTAGTATGTGGGTTTGTAGGAGCTTTAGATACAGAAGTGTAGGTTAAGAAAATAAAAATAATATAAATAAATATATACAAATATATAGAAATATATAAACAAATGTTTTAATAATATTAATATATATATTTAATTAATCACATATAACAATATTTTTATATAATATTAACATATTTTATTTATATAAACATAAGTAAAAGGGGAAAGTGAAATACGAATTTTCAAGCTTCTGTCTTTCAGTGTGGTTTTCTGCTTCTAAGTTGTGGTTTGTTTTGCAGTATGTTTTGGTGGGTTATTTTTTTCCTTTTAAAAAGGCTAAAGGATGAAAAACTGTGCTTGGGAGGACTCCTTCCACATACTCCTTCTTTTCTTTCCATAGGAATATAATTGCACCAAAGAAAGAACGGCACTCTTTGGGATTTGACTGGTTCATTTGTATGAGTTGTTTGCAAAAAGTGATAAATGCAATGTATAACTTCTGTGGGGAAACAGTCCTGTAAATTTTCTTTTTCCACAGCTGCTTTTGAAGCTGTGAAAAAAATGGTGCAACACTTCCATAACATTAAATTTGAGAAATAATTGCACTTGGCAGTTTTTGTTTGCAGCAATGCACGAAAGGCTGAAGGGTTTTGTACAGTTCAAAGAGCACATTCCACAGTTCTAGCAGTTGTCGGCTGCCTGCAGGGATCATTTGAATTTTCAAGGAAAAAAAGCATCAGAGTAATGCCCAGACCATTTGGTTATATACTCTCAGCCCTGTCTTTTTAAAATTTCACCTGTACGAAAAGTTACTGGAAATGAGCCATATACGAATGTGGCACACCTTAATGTCGCTTAAAAGCTCTTGTGTCAAATTTCATTGCTTCTTGTTCTTTCCTAGTAATACTTACTAATGTAGAGATTAATATGAGAAATAAAAATCGAGGAGAAATAAAAATTGTTCAAGCACATGGGGATGGTGAGAGTAAGAACCAGCAAAAGGAAATCCCTTTGGATCTTGGATCTTGTAGTTGTTTGTAAGCTTATTGCATTAGCCAAACTGCAAATATGAGACACCCCGTGTTACTGTGCTGTAGGAGAACCCTGGTTACAAAGGTAAACCCCCTTGTCTGGTGTGCCAAACCTGGAAAATTTGCCAGCTCCTACATCACATTGCAGCTCTGTCACTTTCCAGAAATGTGTTGACTGTCACTGTGTGTCTGTCTGAAGCTTCTGCTTGTCTAACAGGAGGTGATGTGACTATTTTTATGCTATGTGCCCTAATAGGATTTTTGGTGAAGTATTCCATGGTCCTTCTCAGATTTTTTTTGCTATTGCTAGGGGTTTATTAGTTTTGGCTGTAGATTGTTGCATAGCTCCAAAACTCCCAAAGTCCTGTTTTCTGTCATGTACAGAGACAATTTTGAGGCTAAAAATGCTCTGAAGCACAGATAGTTTTTGTCCCATCATTTGTGCTGGTTGTATGGTTTGTATTGCTGAAATCTCTCTCTCCTCTCTCCTTACAAAGTGCAGTGCCTTGAGCTGAAGTTCATGACCTGATGGGAACCTGGGTAACCTTACTCAGACTTGGTGCCTTCCTGCCCATGTGCCTCACCTGAAACTGCATAGCTCTTCAAAATCACTTAATTGATGCCACTTCAGTTCGTTTTTTAATAGTTAAAATCCTTAAAATACTCATTTTAGCTATAAGAAATTAAGCTATATCTTGTATGTAGCTTCTGTAGGATGTAGTTTTTGCCTTTAGAAAGTAAATTTGTTTTGCTTTCTGTACCTTAGGTACATAAAACTTTGGAAATATGTAATGTAAAGTAAATCATAAAGACTATCTGTCTGGGCTTGCTAAAGACAGTCACATTGCCACCATCACAGATTAATGTGGTGCCTCGGAACTTTGAAGCTGTCCCTTTATGCATATTTGCTTGCTTTCTAATCTCATGTTTCCACTTTCTCACATTTTCCCTCAACATCTCATTCCTCCTCAGTCCATTTTGTGCACAGCCTGCATTCACAGAAGCTGTCCTGGGCTCTGCCTGCTGCAGCAGTTACTCTTTCCTTTCTTCCCTTTACATCTAAACTGAGCATTTCTGAGGGTACAACTACTCTGAGTTTCCTTCTTATAGAGCTATCACAGATACTTTACTGCGCTCCTTTTTCTCAGCTGCAGTTAGGGTGTTTTAAAAATAAGACTCCAAACCACGTGTTTCTATTAATACTCATCTTGGGCACTCTCTCTAAATTTTGTTGTATTTTGTTTTGTGAAATTTTACACTGTTCCAGAGCATTTTACAGCATTTTATTGTGTTCAGCATCTCTTTGATGCATCTTTCATTGCTTTTAATTAATGTAAAAGTTTTCGTTTAAGGGTTTTTGTAAAGTCCTTCAGTAAATGCTGTATATTGAAATTGTAAATTGTTAGAAAAAGAACTGCAAAAACATGAGCAAAAACCTTCTTTCTGATTTACTTGTTTTCAAAAGTGACAGTGTTGTGATGTTGCAACATTGTGCTGTTGCACACTAGTAAAATATAAGTTTGGATTCATATATACAGAAAATGTATTCATTAAGAATATTTCATAAATTTAAAACCAGAATGATATATAGCTGTAATTGGAAGGCTACTTGATAAGATACAACATGCTCATACCAGTGGCCTGGCTAGGTGTGTATGAAAAACTAATTTCCTATCCTGTGTCAGTTTTAAGTGCACAGTCTTAGTAGATGCAATCCAGAAGAATGTTTTGGTGTGTGTATTTATTGAGCTCATTTGCTGTATTAGTTGACAAAAGGACGCTGAATTAAATTCCTGAAAAACTTTTTGCTTGTTGCTCTGACTTTGCATGCTGGCTCCCTGATCCAGGACAATCCGTCCTAAGGCCATTATATAAAGTTATGCTGGTCTTAAAAACAGAGTCACTTCTTCAGAAAGAGTCCTGTCAGGAATACACTTCACATATTGTTTCACTGTAAGCACGTCTCTTCCTGAGCTTTGTTTTATTTTGGGGTCCAAGTAATGGAGCATGCAAGATCAGCTATGTGAAGAATGAGAATTAATTTCTGTATAGCTGATGAAGTCATTCATGTGCCATAGTTGAATTAATCTCCCCAGTCACCTGAAATGAAAAACACTTGTTCATTAGGCTTGTAAAATAAATTTCACAGGACATTGCAGCCCAGAATTACTGGACGTGTGCAAACAACATTCTACACTGGCCTCTTGATTGCACCGTGTGGGACATCTCTGTTTTCTCATGGGTTCATGTGACTAAATTGCACATTTTACAGCACTTTTCTTTCTATCAGGGCTATAGTTTCAAGCTCAAAGTTCCTGTTTATGGAAAGTTGTCAACCAAATTGAAAGTTGTGCTGTTATCTGTTGGGAATGTCCTGGTTTGCAGAGTTTTCTGTCTAAGGAGAGATAAAGGGGGCTGTAAGTTTTAGAGCAAAAAACATTTAGGGAAGTCTCTGGTGGCACAGATGTTAATAGGTGTGATTTCCAGCTTGAGGATTTTTATTATGGTTGTTATTTTTGGGGTTTTTGAAAAATTATTTTTAATTGATAATGTGGAATGGTTTCTTTATTCTCATTTTCATAACAAAAAAAAAAATTAAGCAAGGCTATGCATACAATGCCAAAATAAATATTTTAGTAATAAGAGAGAAATTAGCAAAACTGGAAAGTACTGCACTGAATAAACAAATTGAAGCCTTATTTTAGTAGTATTTTTTTTAAGTATCATTAATTCTTACAAATTACAAAGACTGAAAAAATATGGCTGAGGAAATCCATTGTGTTTTGTGTAAATAATTACTGTTCTCATCCAGTCTTTCAGATTGCATCAGTTCAGTAAAACAAGGACAACTGATTGATCTTAGATCTCCAGATTTGAAAAGGAAATTTTATAATTAGTGGAAGAGGTTATATTACCTGCCTGGTTTACAGAGTCCTGTGGAATGCATAAACAAAAAGTTGCATTAATGATCAGTTTTCAGCACAGTAGGCAAGTAACAATGGGTGGTGCAAAATGGCAACACATGCTGAGAGGGCGCTTGGGCTGCTTCTGTGCATTAAAATTTTTCCTACCAAGTAATGACATGTAGGTGTTTTTTTGTTCTGTTCACGTAAAATGTTTGTTCATTATATATTGTAATGTCCAAAAAGAAAAAAAAAATAAGAAGGAAAAAAAAAAAAACCCACCAGGAAAAGTACCAAGAAAGGATTGTGGATGTTTTGAAGAATATTCCCACAAGCATTAGAACACATTTAAATAAAGTGATGTTACACCTTCAGTTTGAGTAGTTGTTGTAGTCTGGTAGCTTCATCTCATGAAAAATATTGCAGGAACAGAAAAGGTCCAGCAAAGGCCACTGAAAATGACTAGAGGTATGGAAATTATTTCATATAGGTAGAGATTAAAAAGATTAGTATTGTGTGCAGATAAAAAAAAAAAAATAGGTAGGTGGTGTATAAAACCTTAAATAGTATAGTGGTAAATGATAAATAAATGAAATGATAAATAGTATAGAGAGCTAAAGTTTGAAAATCTGTATTCTTTGTAAGAAACCAGGGAGTGGGATATAGTCAAATAAATAAATGAATGAATAAAACAGGGATGGAATAAAATCAGTACCTTTAAATGCAGGCTGTGTATGACAAAACTTTTTCTGGCTTTGGGATGTTACTTGTTTAGAGAAAAAAACTGAGTTGCATGAAGTAAATATTGAAATGAATAGCTATTAATCTCCTAATTTAAATGGTAAAAGTGATAATAATAAAAATAATCAGAATGTATCTAATATATAATGTTCAAAAGAGAGTGTTACTCCTAAACTCTTTGTGCTTCCTACATTCCAAGTTACATTCCTTCCATTTTTCCTCTATCCTGTAATTTTTTACTGACAAAAAAATATTTTCATTATAGAAGATCACATTTATTAAAAGTTTTTAATGATATATATGAAATGATAAAATTAGTAATAAATTAATTGTGTTTTGTGAAGTCCAGTCAATCTGTTGGTTGCTCTAGTTTTGTCTTTAACTGTCTGCAATACACTGCTTCTGGCTGCAAAATAAGCAGCTGTAAGCTTTTATTAACCCTTCAGAAACTATTAATGATCTTCATAATGATGTTAAAACTCTATATAGATGGGCAAATTCTTTGAATTTTTATACAATTACTAATATAAAGAAAAGGATTTGTTATTTTAAATAGGAATGCATTTTATTCTCAGCTTTGCACATGATGCGTAAACACCTGCTTAGGAAATACTTGGCATTGCATAGCTTTGTATTTATTTTCATATAATTAACATTACTAAACCCAAAAAATTATTGAATGATAATGTATATAATCAAAACAGACTTTTAAAATTTCATTGAATCTTGTGTATGTATTTCATGGAGGGGAAAAAAAAAAGTTTTCGAACTTTCTGTCTTCTTACAATTAATTACTAACTTCTTTCCATTTTTTTTTGATTCATTATATTCAAGTATTTTTCCTCTAGTAGTTGCTATTCCTTTCTCGTAACTGAATGTCTTTTCTTTATACTGGCTTCTTAAATCCTTTTGCATTGCCTTTTGCCATTCTTTCTTTAATCTTTTTCCTTCTGTTTAATTTTTAAATCCTTTGGCCTTTATCTTTTTTCAGTCTTTTTAGCTGCTCTCTTCTCCTTTCCTCTCCTCTCCTTTGATTCTCTTTTAAACATTACTGCTTCTTAACATTGTGTTCTTTCATGGATTTTTCTTTCTTTTTGTTATTTTTTTGTCTTTTTAAAATTTTTCTAAAGTTGTTCTTTAGTATGCCATCGCACAAGGAAACATGGATACAAATGCTAGTGGAACTAGAAACAAATAAACACAGAAAGCAGGAATGTTCAAGGAAAAGATGAAACATTTATCTGTTTACTGAAAAGAAAAACCCTATTTACTTTTTAGTGGGCATTGAAACATTTTTACCTGAGTGTTTTTTCCCTGATACCACAACTCGTGTTTCAAACTGAAAGCAATTATCATTTCAGTATTTCATGGTACTATGCTGCTAGATGTTTTTGGTTTTTTTTTTTTTTTTTTTTACTTTCTTCTTCCTGACAGATGCCTTTCTTGCATAGGAGTCATAAAGCACAAACTCTCTCTTGTGCTTTACAATGCATCTTTGAATCTGGCATTTTTTGAATGCATGATTTAGTAAACAGCAGATCTCTCTGTAGTCTTTTATGGACATTTTTAAAATTGATTACTTTAGAGAAAATAAAGATTTAATAGTTGAATACAAGCATTCATTTCAATCCAGTTAAAAGACCAACGTAGACATAATTCAGAGTAACCAGTAAATATATAATTATTTGCTCTGTAGTTAGTAGTTACTTAGTAACTTATACATTTTTAAGAAGGAGACTTCTCATTTGATGTACATAACAATAGACTTCCCCAAGTCTGTTGCAATTTTTTTTTAATGTTTAATTTTTAATTTACTCTGAATTGCCTGTAACATGACTGGAGAATGAAGCCTGTATACAGAAACATTATGAGAATCTGGGGAAATGAAGTACTGCAGAATATACTACATTGCAGTTTAAATATATTTATTGCAATATTCTCCTTTGAAAGTTTTTGTATGGATTAGGTGAAGGTGGCATTGTCAGGATTTTATAAGTTTCTAAATAAAATTGTTGTGTTGAATTGGAGAAATGTACCAAAGAGAAGGTTTAGCTACTGTATCTATTTCTCTCCAGTGTCCTAAATTTGTGTACCTATGAGCCCCTCTGTAGATCTATGGGTATGTGGCAATGGAAATAAGTGTAAAAATCGATGTAAAAGAAATTTGGATTTCACCTAAAGTTTGTAAAAGCCACTGAGAACAAGAAAGTAGTTGTGTGTCCCAGAAAGGTCTCTGCAAGTGCATTTGGGGGTTTTCTCTATCTTTATTAAATATTGCCAATCAGAAAATAAGGTATTCTAAAAAGAAGATCACAAGTTTCAAATAAAAAACCAGTCCAAATGGAAATGTTTTTTGGAAATGTTAAACTTCCAGTACTCTTGCACTGAAAGGTCAGCTGAAAAGCTCATGGTGGGATAGTTGGCTGGCATTAGAGTCTATGTGCTTTCACTAATCACTGGACTATCTGTAGGATACCATCATCTGACAGTGGGGAGTGTTTTTCTCACCTCTGGGGTACTGCCAGAGCACCAGAGCTGTTGGTGTGTTGGGGTGCAGTGTGTGTGTGCTCTGCTTCCAGCCACCCCAGCAGAGAGCTGCAGTGAGGGGCTCTGGCAGGGCTGCCTGTGTCCTCAGACACGAGGTTATAATCCAGCCTAAATGGCATTTGACTCAAATCCACTCGTAGGTGCGTTGAACCAAGGGTGACTGGTTTTGGTATGAAAGTATTTTCATCCCTGAGCCTGTGTCATCCTAGCTGATTTTAAAACATTGCATGAAATAATGAAGAAAGAAGCAGAGATGATAAAGGTCTTTTCATGAAACTTCTTGAAATTTGTTGATTACTTTTGGGAATTTTTCCTGTCTGGGTTGTTGATGCTACAATTATACTTCCAGTTGTTGAGAACACTACAGAATCTGCAAAGATGTTGTGGCAGACACCGCAGTTGTTGCTTCTTCTTCAATGGAAAATAGTGAAAACTTATGTTAGAGGAATAGAGTGTTTCTTGCTGACTTTTTACCCAGATTTTTTTATCTTGAGAATGGTCAACTCACCTAAAATAATTTGAGAAAGAGTGAAAATCTTTATATAATAGGTCATGAAGCAACAAAGCACATTTTTGTTATTGCCTTAAACCTGTTATTGCTAGTATTTTTAAGAAAACAGGAAATGTGGTGATTGTAAGCAAAAGGTTTTTATGAGCCAAATTTCAGTTGCAAATAATTTAAAATGGATTCAATAGTGCCTTGTGAGTGATATGTACTAACTAGCAGGTTGAGACATTCTCCATTGCCAGCATTCAGAAACTTGAAAAAGATTATGTAAAGGCAAGAGAGAAGAACGTGCCAGTGCACAGCACTAGATGTGTGAGCACACAGAGGAGTCTGCCCCGAGCTGTGTGCAGATGGGGGCTGCACCTCTTTTCTTTGGAGCATTGGTTCCACCAGCCTGACAGAGTCACTAGTCAGTGCTGCTTATGTTACATTTGGAGCCTGGTTAACAGAAGCAAATCATCATAAAAACTTCATTGCACAAAAGAGAAAGTCATCAAAATCCCCAGCATTTAACTATTTATTTTCTTCTGAGCTGTGAGTCACATGTTTTCTTGAAGATAGTTTCCTGTGTAGTGTTCTACCCTATGTGAGGAAAACCTTTCCTAGGTGTTAAGAGAATGGATTTCAATAGGAGATGAGAATGGGGACTGAATGATCACACTTAAACCAGTGCTGGCCTTTCGTGCCAACGGATAGAGGAAGAAATGGTTCCTGTCAGGTCTGGAGTTGGCTATGGAGGGAGAAGAGCAGGGAGAATGGAGCAATGAGGAGAGGATGTGCTCTACTCTGTGTTAGGAAACGCCCCTGCTTCTACATTTTTCTCTAGTACTGTCTGTGCTTGAGTAAAAAGTACACTGCTGAATCAAAAATATGTCTGAAACCGGTAGTCCACACATGGAACTGGACACTACATTTCATGTTGTAATGTTGAGGAATGTAGATGTTGAGGAAGGGTGGTCTTTTATATGAATTTGCACTATAAACATGCCAGGCATTTATGATGGAAGATCTTAGGTTTTGGAAACCTTTTTGTATTTTTTTCCATAGACGCACATAACTTGCATTTCGTTTCACAGGCTCCATATAAATAATACTGCATAAAGTGCCAATTGATTTGCTGCTGCAAATCTTCTAGTGAATTTTCATGTGCTGACATTACTCAAGTTATTTATTAGTACTGATTATTGGTGAGAAAAAGAAAATGTTTCCTGTCTCTAGCCCGCTGCACAGATACATCTTTTTCTGAAGTGAGTTGTTTCTCAGTTGAGCAATAGTCGATTCAGATTTAATGAGTTTATTCTTGTTTCCAGACCTGGAGGTTGATGCGAAATCTTTTCACAGATTTCAAGTACAACAGGGTGTTTTTTTCCTCCAAGCAGCACTGTAGAGAACTCTTAGAGAATTTAATTTCCCATTCTGAAACTATTTTTAATTGAAAGAAAACCAAGGGATGACTAAAAATTGTAGGTTTATTGGTGATTTGAGTTCTTTCAGTGGAGTTTTATATATGTAAATGCAGGTGTACATGTTTGTGAGCATGTAGCATGCAACTTTAATACCCACAGTATTTCTCTCTGTGCTCTAAGGTATTCTGAGAACAGCAAAGAATCAAGAATGATATTGTGTTAGACAAACAAAAAAAAATTCAGGGAATTTTGGACATGCTTGTCTTTGGGACAAAGGCCAAATTTTGCATGGATCCCTTGTAGCTTTATTCTGCTCTGCAGAAAAAAAAAAAAAACAAAAAACCCAAAAAGCCTTTACTCAGAATTCTGCATGAAATCTAGTTTTTAAAATGTGTTTCTTTGATCAGATGCTATAATATAAATTGGTTCAAATGATCATACACTACTTTTAAACACAGAAATTAATATATATTTTGGCTAGGCATTGACAGTATAAATTCAGGACTCACAGACCACCATGACAGAACTAAGTGACAGGGTGAATATTTTACTTTGGTAGTATGCTCTAGTGTTAATTTATTAATATCTTTTTACTGCATTTGATTTTTTTCTCACACTCCTCAATATGGTAAACATATGTAATTCACTTCTCCGCATGACTAGCATTTTTATCTTGTAGCATTAAATCCTGTCATTGCTTTTTCAAAACCACTTAGAAAATATTAAGTAATCATGAGGGTTTTTGCTAATTGCATGGGCTTTAATTTGTCACTTTAAGTGTTCTAATTATTTCTTCGTGAGCTTATCAGCAAACTCTTAAATAGGACCTCACTGCAAATTAGGCCCTTGGGCCAGGTTATTTATTTTGACCCGAACTTCAATTGAATATTATGATTAAAAATAAGTGAAGAATAAATACATTTTAATAATGGTCTTTAAAACTGGAAAAATTAAAATCTAAGCAAAATGTAAGAGGAACTATCACATACCATTATAATAATGGAAATTCTGCCACATCTTCTTGAAGCTATGAATGCTACAGCTATACAGCAGTTTGAATATTGAAAATAGTCCTTCTCAAGCACTTTTTGAGAAGTTTATGCTAAGTATGGGATATGAAGCTATGTGAAACTGGCTAACCTTACTTCCAACTTATACTGAAAGAATGAGAACAGTTTGTCTAAAGTTCAGTTTGCTCAGTAGAAGTATTGTAGAGACGGAGGAGAATTGAAAGCAGTTATGAAATGTTTCTGTTCATAGTGTGGTTTGGCAAGTCTTTCTCTCCTCAGCATACCTGGATGAACTTGGATTAGCCAGCATCCCACTTTTTATTCTTACCAAAAATAATCTCTATAAACTATATCTGTCTGCATCAGAGGTTGTTCAGATGGGAAGAGCTTCCCATCTGAAGATGCTGTAAATATGACAAAAGGCATGTGTTACAACCAATAGAAAATGGATTTGGTAATGATTCCTGGCTTCACTCAATATGCCAACAAGACAGACATAAAACAGAATCCTGTTAGTGCCACCTCTCTGTAGCCTTGAATTGAAGGGTGAAACAGGGATCTGAAACAAGACTAATCCACTGAAGAAATACAGAGTAGGGAATAATTACCTGGATAGCAACTCCTTAGAAGAAGGTTTTAGGATTGTAGGTGTTCCCAACCAAAGATGAGAGACTGTTGTGGTACGATTCTAAAAGTGCCAACATTGAAAAATTAAGTATGGTATAGAAGATGTATGAAACTTTCTTTCAACGCTGCTCAGGTTTAATGTATTCAGTTCTGGGCACTTCAGAAAAGATGGGGATGAACTATACAGATGAGAGTCTGTATAAAAGCAATGGCAATTATAGAAGGTTTAGAAAAATTGATAGCTTAAAGAAGAGGAGAATGAGAGAGGCAAGATAAATCTTTAAATGCATTAGAAAGCTGCTGCAGTGTTGTTCACCTTACTCCAGGTAGCTAAAAGCAGAAATAGTGGATTTAAATTACAGTGATAGATCAAGATTAGACATTGGGTATACTTTGGAGTCAGAGGATAGCAAAACACTGGAATAGATGCTCTGTGAGCCCTTCATAACTGTAAGCCTTTAAGAACTCCCAGGCACAGGCTGCTGATTCCATTCTGGAATAGTACAAATGGACTATGGGACTTTTTGCAGTCCCTTTTGGCCCTATGGTGCTCTGCTAGTGATCATGTAGTGTTCTTACCCACCTGGGGTGGTCCACTGGTCAGCCTCTTCTGTGCATGGTATGTCTTAAACCTTTTAGTGCTGTCAGCCTGGCTTCTCAATTAGAGGTTCCTCCATAAGAAGTGACAAAAATGGTACAAAGCTCAGTGACAGACTTCATCAACCTACTGTGAATCCTTATGTACTGAGCACTCTAATAAACCGAGTGCGGTCTAGGGTAGTAACTGCTGAGATAATTTCCATATTTTAGTGTGTGATGAATCAATCACATTTTGCAAGAACTTGATTAATGGGACAAGACTGAAATTAATTTCCCTGAACTGGTATGGGAGGGTGTTAAACATTGAGGAGTGAGTAGCAGAAAATCCAGCTTTTCCTATCATTTGGTCCCAAAGGCAGATGAGATAAAAAGAAGCTTTGGGAGATATCCATGGTATAAGGAACCACCAGCAGCAATATCACCTGTACTATCCTCTGGTTATGGCAGTGAATCTTGAGTCAGTAATTTGGCTGAGTAGTAAGTGGGACAACTCCAAACTCCCAACATGCAGATTCTGCTTTATGCAAATTTCATCATAAAACAAAATAAAAATGGAAGGAGCAGGAACAATCTTGCACTGCCTTTATTGTCATGGTTATACTGATGACTTGTAAATCTGTCTTTCCACCAATGCTATTGCTCCTTCCATCTAGTCTTGTGTCCCAGGCTGGATCTCTAACAGGATGTCTTTTAATTATCTTATCATTCCAAAACAGAACTCTATCCACTTCTCTCCTTTTCTATCACAAATGACAAGAACATTATCCTTCTTGTCACTCAAATTCAGTGACTCAGGGTTATTTTTTACTCTTACTTTCCTCATGCTTCATGCATCCTGACCAGGACCATATCCTACGTATTTTTATTTTTGATATTGTTGAGATCCATTTTTTCCTTTGATCCTTCTGGTAAATTTTTTTATTCAGACCTTGCTTAACTTTTGCAACTTTTTTCTTTCTTTCTTTTTTTTTTTTATTCGTTTGCAAATCAAATGTTGCCTTCCTTAAAGCAAACTGTAGTCACAGAATTCCTTCTTTTAGTCTGCTTCTGTTTTCATATCCCTTCCTGTTTTATATTCTCAAGGCCTCTTGCCTCAAATTTAAGATACTCATTTAAGCTTTACATGTGTGCTTTTTAAATGTGCTGAGCAGTCCAGCAATAGATTGAGAGGGGGTGGAAAACATCGGTGGAACCAAATGAAGTATAAGTGCTACATAGATTATTTTTGAGAAATTTTATTTGTTTGTTATGTCCAAAATCTTAGGAAATTTATCTCTGAACTTTGTCTTTTGTGTGTATGTTTTTGTATAATCAAGTATTATGCCATGCCTGTTCATTCCACTTGTAGGTGCCTCCTTCTAGTTCCAGACTTGTCTACATATTTGAAGACAGTTTCTCTCACAGCTGTATTTCTTTTCTATAGCTATGTACCCATGAGAGAACCTCATGAGCTCATCAAAAAAGTCTGTGCTGCATTTGCTTAGGCATCCTTTTTATAAGCCTATTTCTGCCTTCTTGCCTACATCTATCTAGAGTTTCCTCATAGAGAATTCGCTTCTATTCTTTATTTTTCTGTAGAAATTCTGTAGTGGTTTATCATTAGATAATACTTTTATTTAGGCACAAACTATCCTTTGAAGCATCTGAAAAGCATCCTACAATAGTGAGGCTGAACTCCACAGAACTGAAATAAATTCATTTTGCAAGTTAGTAGTTGCCTTTTCTGCATTCGGAGTCCCCGTTCTTCCATTCTGTCTTCCATTAAGGCATGAATTTTTCTGTTGAAAGGTAAAATATACAGCCTGCCTGTGAGGCCACTATTAATTCCACACTATCTCTCTTTTATAGTGCAGCTGGCACCCTACCCTCAGGAGAGCAAGCTCATCACTTCTACCACATGCTTGTTCTCTACCAGTTCAGGCAGCAGGAATCCTAAGTTAGCTATCAAATATTGGTCTTGCCCATGGCAGCGCAGAGCATTCGACAGTGCCTCTGGGCCAGCTGAAAATAATTTCTAGCACAGTTGGAGTGAAACTACAGAGGTGTAACAAAGACGAGTCCTGAGGACGGTGATATTCAGTATTCTCTCCAGCAATAAACAAAGATTTGCAAAATCAGTAAAATAAAATAAAAATAGTATGGATTTAATGCAGCTTTTGAAAATATTGCATCTTGTCCTGAGTGTTAGAAGTAGCAAAACTACCTGTGGTCATAGGTGAAATTATATTTCTGACTTTTCAGATATATTGTATGCTTCCAACACCGAATTCTCAACTTCACTTATTTTTATTTTAGTAATATTTTTCATACATTTGTACATATTCTTATCATAGGACTTTTATATTCTTCATTTGCTTACTGCAAATATGCACAAAGATTTCCAGTCAGGTTTTAAAAGACAAAATAATTAGCCATTACCAGGTAGTTTGAGGCGTCTCTTTTAAGGCTGAAGCTTCCTAGTAATTGAAGATTATTTTGTCATTTGTATGATGATAACTTTGCATTTGCTTTGGCCATCTGGGAGATGCTGCAGAAAAGGCATACTCAGAAGATTTCTTTGTCCTTAAAACATAAAATTCTGTCCAAGAGCAATGTGTCTATCTATGCTTATATCTGCCTTTACTGTACTTTCCTATCCTTAGGTTAGATAAGAAGTACTTAAATGGTTCCTTTACCTTCTCAAAATAATTCTGAATATTTTCAAAACATTGGCTTTTTAACTTTGTAGAGTTTTGTTCAACTGAGTGTATGTCGTAGGCAATTCTCCAAATTTTTTTAACTGACTATAACTTGCTGTCTACTTTTGAAGAATTTTGAAGAGTGGGAAAGCTGCCTCTCTTTAGTGTTACTCTGCTGCCATGCAGCACTTTCGACTTTCCTGTCATTCTATTACCATAATAATTGGCACTGTTTTCTGTATGTTGTCTAGAGAATTATTCCACAAAAAGGGAGAATCTGTCTCTCATTAGGTCCCCAGCTGATGGGTAACTGTTTCATGCTGATTGTATTGAATCCAGCAGTGATAGACAATGGCACTAAGATTATGGTTATTACTTATTAATGGCTTTTATACGATTATAGTTCAGGGTTTTGTGGTACAGAAGACTTGTGGTACTGTGGTTGAGTTGAACATCTTCTCCTTTCCTAAAACTTCCATCTTCTCCCCAGCTGAGTTGGTGTTCCTGAGATCCAGAATCTGTCCAGACGAGACATCTGTCCCTGATGTTGTTGGATTGTGTTTCTCAGCGCAAAATGCTGTACTGTGCACCCAGTGAAGACCTGGCCCTTGCAGCTCGAGGCTGTCCTGTGCTGCTCCATCATTTTTCTGGGGAGCCAGAGACATCTGCAGGGTTTGTGGGCATTGGAACCCTAGTTTTTTTCCCTTTTGAACTGTCTGGAGCCAGGCAGGGAATGCAGGCATGGGCTGAAGTGGAAAGGAGAGGACAAAGGGCTGGAGGCAGAGGGGCAAAAGGACCCTCTAGCGTGGTGCTGGCTTGGGCAAGGCCACTGAAGGCAATGCAGAGCAGTACTTGGGACAATTCCAGGCCAGTGCCGGGCTGGTTTTGCCCTTCAGAGCTGTGCAGTGTGTAAGCACGTAATCGAAATGAATGCATTTGGATACGTTTAGGGTCAAGATACTTCTGTGGAACTAGTATATTGCCTATTGCTAACATCTGTCTGGTGCAAATGGAAATACAATCTGCTTATTTCATGGAGGTTGTCACATGTTCATGAACTGAGAAGAGCTTTTGGACATTTGCTGATTCTAAATTTGACTGTGGTCAGAGGTTAAATGTTGAGAATTCTATCATGTGTTCGCCCATCTGGTTCTCAGTTATTTTTGTGACAAGGCAATATGTGGCAATAACATATTATTATTGTTTGATAATAGTTTTAAAGTATTTTGTCAAAATGGCTATTAAATGTATTAAATGTATTTTTCTGTATCTGGAAATCTGCTTCCCTCACATGAAAAACTGTCTTTCTCTAAAAATTACAGATTAGGTGCATTTATAAAGTAACTCCCTCTTGACTATATTCATGTTTTGTTTCAGTGGCATGCAGTATGCCTTTTGAGGCTTAGGAAATGTTCTTCCTCATCCATGTAGCTTAAAATCTACCAGCTGGGCGCTCTTGGATTTCAGTACTGGCAGTTCTTCCTTTTTTTTGCCTTAGTCATTTGGTGGCTGTGCTGCTGTGTTCTTGCAACATTCTTCAAAGCAATAAACTTCCTCTGAAGAACTAAGAACTCAGTGTCCCAGGCCTCCATTTTATATATATATATATATATATATATATGCACATGTATTGGAAGGAACTTTTGTTGAGTTACTTAAGTTTTAAACACTAACTATACACAATTACATTACCTTGCACTCTCAATCATGTCAATAAAGACATCACAGATGTCTGAATTTTTTTTTATAATTTCTGGAATTTTTTCAGTCTTGTTTGTAGAAATTATCACTTTTCTTGTTCTTTTTTAAAATATTTTTGATGAATTTATATTTTTATATTAATTTTTACCTGCACAGTAGCAAAGTCATTCTTGCATTCATTACTTTTAAGTCTCTTACGCTGACTTTGTCCAGAAACATGAAATGTGATTTTAGTCATTATTATTGTAAGAAGCATATTGATCAAAAAAAGAAATTCCAGCCAAGAGTCTGTGAAATAGTAATAGATTTGGATGTTTATATGAAAATAAAAATTTGAAATTCCTTCCTCAAAATATATTGCATACAATAAAAATATCAACTGGCATCTTTAGAAGATTTTGTCATAAAATATAGTGTTATAGGCATGCTCAGCAATGAGGAAACCTTTAGAGCTTTTTTTGTAACAAAGAATATATGGGGAGCTAAGTAAAATAGCTGTGATACAAACTCACAGTGACATTGCAGGATTAATAACTGTAGATTGAAGTTCAGTCCCTTCTGAAATTGTGTGTGAGAGACAATTGTTTGTGTGCTTGAAACGGAAAGGTTTTATTTATTTATTTCAATTTCTTTTCTTTTCTGCTTTTCATACAGAAAATAAAAAAAAGACCCTTTGGACTTGAAACAAAAACCCCAAGCAGCATTCTGATTTGCCTCACTCAAAGTCCCTACTGTATTTATTTTCCTGAAGCTTTTTTCTTTCGTTTCTTTTTTTTTTAATAAACACTTATAAAACTATATTGCTTGAAGTCGCTATCCAGCCAAAATACCTGTGAAATGCTTACCTGCCTTGAGTACCTATGTTCCCTTGCTCCTCTGTTCATTTCTTCCCTGTTTTTTTATTGTAGTGTTATACTTGCCCTTCCTACAATCTTTTCTATATTTCTAGAAATACATTGTCTTGAAGGATCAGATCAGCTTTGTTTATTTTGCAATTATGTGGAAACTCAGTATGAGACAGTGGCTGACTAGTGTGCTAATTTCCATGTGGAATACTAGGACTCCTGCCTGGAAAAATAGGATGCCATCAGGAAGTCACACTCTGAAAGAGTCACGAAATAACTCATCTAGGACTCCTGTCAGTCTTGATACTGTGTGAATTGGCTACTGATAGCTAAAAAAAGTAGATAGAGCCTTTGTGTGGTTTAAAAGGAGATCAAATTAGTGGCAATGATAAGTGGAGTGTGAAACAGTCTCTGTCTGCCATATAGGTGTAGTTAAAGGTGAATATATGGGCAGATGAGTTAGCACCTTCTGGGGTTGAAGGTTTATGGAGACATAGCTTTAAAATGTAGGTTAACAGGGGAAGTGTTACAGGGCCAGGCAAAATTTAATCCTGAAAAAGGCATCAGGCAGGGAGAAACTGTTCTGCATTGGAAAACTTTAGATTGCTCTTCCACAAATATTGTCTAATTAGCTGCAAGCAGCTAAGACCAAACATCTCACCAGTGTTTTGAGGTGGGTGTATAATTAGATGTGGATGCATGCCCTCAGTGTAGATGGCTTTATCAGATTTTTTTTTGCACAGCATTTTTCTGGAAATCATAGAATCATAGAGTGGCTTGCAACTCTATAATCTGTAACATTAGGGAGTAATTACCACTATCTGTTTTATTCTGTTTCTCAAGTCTTAAAATATGACCTCCTAGTATTACCTCAGAATAAATATCACTAAAAAAATTCTTTTTAATCTTAATTTAAATTTTTTTTCTTTTAAAAAATGGTTTTAGTTGTTAGTTTTTTCCCTGTGTATTGATACACTTGAAAATACTTTTACATCCTTAGTCTTTCTCTTTAGCTCTGTTTTCCCCATCAAAAAAACCATACTGACTTTTCCATCCTCGCTTTCCTTTATTCTTCTTGAAGACAAACTGACATTTGGATGAGAAATGATCTGTGCCATCAGTCAGTTTTCAGTTGTCTGTTTTTCTGTCTTCAGTAAAGAACTACTTTTTTTGTTAACTTTTTAAAATTCCTGCAGTATCTTTTTTTGCCATATTTCCACAGGTCTCTGATTTGATCAGTCTTCAAGATCCCTTAAAATAATGATACATAATTTTGCCATGGAACCTATATTCCTTTACTCCTAAGAAGAGCAGTACTGTTGACAATAGGCCCTAGTACTCCCATGTGTATTTTGTGGGCTACCTTTTTGAATATCTTGTTTTCCTGTAAAGTTTCAAAAGTAAATTTAAATACTTGAAATTCAATTTGAAGTTTTTATGGATTATTGCAATAACTTTTCTATAGCTATTTGTAGCTATATATGTTCTCTGTATAATAATTTTGAATTAAGTAGCTTGGATTTAAAGAAAATCCCAATCTAAGATAGTTAAGCACACCTGTATGCTGTGTATTTAAAACTGGTTTAAAAATCTCCATACTCTTTGAAGATTATCAAACAAATTGCCATTCTGACATAAAGTGGTGTGTCAGTGCATGCAGCGTGCCATGCTGAAGTTATGCTGAGTGTCAGGGAAAGCAGACATTTTTGAAGAGTTGTGTAAAGCTGTAAATATGTTGTTTTGTTCTTTACCAGACATTATTTGAAAAGCTGACATCTATGTTTTTAATGTGTTTGGTTAGACTGTAGTGGTTTGTCACATCCTGATTGGTTGAACCAACTTAGTTGGGATGTGTTGCAGGTATGTAAAGATTAAGACTGGAGATTTAACTCAAAATTTTACAGAAGGCATTTTCTGTCAGATACTGTTATAAGTTAAGCTGATGAAGCATTACTGCTTACCCAAACACATTTTCTTTTGTACCAGATACGAGTTTTTAATGCAAATGAAAACCACATATTAAGTGATTTGATGCTAAATACCAGCACATCTGTTTAATTAGCTGAGTTATCAGCTAATGTGTGTGGAAGAGCTGTATTTTTAATATTTCTGCTTTTATGGGGCAGTTTGACAGGGAGGGCATATACTAATGGATGCTGGAATATTGCAACACTGTGTTGATACAGGACTATTAAATAAAATCTGCAATCAGACTAGGAAGCTGGGTGTTTGTAACTGCTGGGCATACTGTGCACAAACACAGGCAGTGTAAATTCTAATCTTTCATTCTTTCTTCTGCCCTGCCTTTGCCACTTGTTGGAAAGTCTTCTAAAAGTGGCATTCTGATGCCACTGATAGAGTCTTCACTAGAATAAAATTTGCTGTGCTTTACCATGTGCAGTTCTGGGGTGCACCTATGAGCAGCATTGCTGATGTGTTGTGATGGCCTAGCAGAGAATAAAACAGAAGTTCATACTATCAGAGATAATAAGCAGATGGTTTTCTGTGCTGGAAGCAGTAAACACATTGCTTGTTACGTGAAGATCATTTTCTGTGGGTTTGTTTTGGGGTGTTTTTTTTTTTTTTTTTTTTGTAATAAAGATGCCACAGGACAGAAACGTAAAGATCAAAAGTCTCATATTAGCAGAGATGTGAAGGAAGTATTTTATTGCCTTCACAACTTTTTAAAAGAAAAAACAGCTTCAGTAGTTTTCATTACCAAGTGTCTATTTAGAAGGAAAAATAGAGTATTTCATAGCCTTATTTTGGATGTGTACACCAGCAGTCTGGTGTACTTAAAATCTGTCACGAGTCCCTGGAGAGAGATGGGATCCTTCAGCAAGCACTTCAGACAGCTGTAGGCTTCTGTGGTCAATCTCTTCAATCTCTGTGGAAACATCTTTTTCTGTCCCTTCTCTGACAGTGTAGAGGCTTCTGTTGCTTGATGTCATTTGGAGATACAAATTGGTCTGAAATGGTTCTAGATGCCTGAAGATGAGAGTGACAGGGGTTCAACACAAGATTACTGGAGCTGCTAGTGCTGCTTCCAGTCAGATATCATTTTAAACTGGACCGGTGACCCTAGTTCATGCTGATCAATATTCATGAATATACCTGCTCCTTTATATATCTTGAAAAGACTTGGAAAACAGCTTCCATATTGTGATTCCAGCATTATTTTAGCTGTGCTGGTACTATTGCTTGAGAATGAACACTTGGCATTTTTTGTAAACTTGGCCAACAAAATATTTTATTTGAAGATAACGAGGTTTCAGTTCGAAACTGGGCAGTTTGGTGTTTTGAGGCAGGAATATTCCATAAAATTTATAGAAATTCCCACTGGCTGTACTTGAAAGACAGCAGGAAACAATGTGTGGAACTAAACTTCTATTCCTGATGCCCCAGGACATAGAGACCTTATTTCAGTATTTTTATCAGATACTGGGTCTTACTTAAATATGAGTATTTCAGACGAGTCAACCTATAATTTCTATTTAAATATTTTATTGATTCCAAAAAAAGATAGTACGTATGTCCATAAATATTCTTCTGAGTGGTACCTTGGTAGTGTTGAACAGTGAAACTAATTGTTACAGGAAAAAGAGGCTCTCTATACTGAGAGCCTAAACAATTTTCCAGGTTTTGGTGGCAGTTTAGCCTTTTTTTTTGCATCATAATTAATATTCTTAGTGTGTCAATGGGCACCAAATCTAATACCCTGCTGAGACTGAACCCTAGTATAATCTGCATTTTGGCCTTTGATTGTACTTGTGATGCTATTACATTTACAAAGTAAGGGCCAAAGCAAGTGTGATGTAATTACCACTATTTGAATTGCACTAGTAATGCCATGATTCTAGAATCTGACTTTTCAATGTAATTTGCATAAGTTTTGAATTGCTGTCAAAATTTTGACATATTGATAAATAATGTTAGTTGTTATGAACTGTGGGTATATAATTATGGTAAATGGAAGACTTTAATTCAACTATCTTTTTTGAAACATGTAAAATGTTAAATATTGTTAGGCGAGCACTAGAATTGTTAAAAAAAGCTTTGAAATGATAACAGATTTTTTTTTTTCATTTCATGTCAATAAGAGATCTTGGTGTAAGGTCCAGCATAATTCTCCAAGCAGAACTACTTTCCAGGCCATGGCACCATCAACTGCCTTCCTTCCAACACTTTTCTGTATTTCTTTCTTTACTACAGTGCTCCAGTATGGTTTATTGCCCTTTTCCTAACTGCTCTCTATATTGTGCAGACTGTATCTCAGTATTTATACAATTTCCCTTCTATTTTCATATCCTGCATGCTCATACTGTACAATAAGGAGATAATTGAACTCATGTTGCACCACGTTTTATGTTCAGCTTTTTCTAAATGCTTTGTGTGCCTCTTCTGTTGAGATAAGTCTCAATTTTCTTCCTCCCTAATGACTACATTGAGGATTTGCTAAGAGTGCAGTGACAATGCATATGAAAGAGCTCTCAGTAACTGACTGATGACACTTCAGCAGCTAATTGCTCATATAATTTTACTTCATGAAATGGTTCATACACCTGTTTTGCTTAGTACATAACTTTGGAAATCTACATGGTGAGTGAAGCCTTGCCAAAATGTATAAGCTATATTCCAAACCCTACAAACATAATTGGAATTTCTAAGGATCTGCTCTGAATTATTTCTTTTTCTCCCACTGAAAACTCTACCAATAGTAGATATTACTGACAGAATGTATTTGTGAAATTTCTTAAGTTTTTGTATTATTTTGTTTCATTTCTCATTCTGAAAGGTAGTTTTTGCTTTCACTGAAAATGACAGATGAAATTACTTTCTAAAAAACCATCTGATTATTGCCAAATTCTGCAGAATTAAGAAATCTGTTTGGTTCAGTTTTTGAAAGGAATCTAAGAGCCACTGGTGTTAGTGACTTCATGAGAGAAGAAATGAAAGGACAAGGCAAAAAATAGTCACAAAAAATAGTCACAGCCTATAGACCCAGAAATAAAGCACATAACAAAAAAAAGATAAAATGGGGACCTTAAAGCTGGTGTAATTAAAGTTGATGCTTGAAGCTGTAGTGATCTGGAAAACCTGAGTTTTGGTGCCTATACTAATGATGTATCAAAATGCCTAAACTAGTGTTGCATGAAACATACAGTGAAACAAAATGGTTTTTGAGCAAAACAACTCTAAAGATTCTACCAATTTCTGTATCAATGTATCATGTAACCTCCAGAAATTCATCTGGCTTCTCCCTGAATAATTTGTTAGTTCCTTCCATGTCTGTCCTCTCCTTCCTCCACCACAGTCGTTTCAGATTTTGAAGTTTCTCATTTTAGTCCCTGGATACAGGCAGAGCAGTAGGTGCCCTGTAAGAGCTGATCTGGACATATAGAGACAATGTCAATGGTAGTAACTTGAAACCTGTAATTCTTTCCAAACCATTGAAAATTTGAGCTCTTTAAAAAATTGAAAGGTGTTTGTTCTGGCACAAAAACTGTGAAGGAAGAAAATGGAAGTTTAGGAAGTGTCCAACCAATGTGCTTTTCAGTAGTGCCATTCTGAAAGCCAAATTCTTAAGTAGTTTTCCTGTGTCCAGATGAGGAGGCTGTTTGTAATGGACTGAAGGAAATGTGCTCATATTACTGTATTTATTGGAGCTTGTATGGGACTTAGACTGTAGCAGAGATTTAAGTGAGCTAAAATAGATGAGGTATGTTTGTGTCTCTCTCCTCCCTTGTCACTTCCCTTCTTCCTCTCAGCTTTCCCCCTCTCCTCCTTCCTTCCCTCTCTTTTTTTGACAGCATAGAAAGACCATATTGGGGTAAGAATGTCCAAAGTCCTTTTAACATTTCTAGAGAATATAATCTAACAGATTTTTTTGCAACATCCCAAGTAAAATTACTGAATTCCATCAAATTCTTGAGTATCTAAATACTCTCTGTAGGGAAATACAAAGGCTTCTGTCTTGCCAGTGAATTCAGTACAAGAATTAGTGGGTCATTTGCTTGCTTATGTGCTACAATTGTATTTCCTGCATGGAAAACAGGTAGTACTTTCCTTCTTGTCCAGTATTTTCTTTAAGAGACATGTGAATATATGTAGCAATTTTTTTTCACAGTTGTAATTTCTTATTTTGTGTTGCTCTCTTCATTGAGGACTCAAAGTAAATAAGAGTTTCAATAGGTTTAGTAGAACATGCAGTACACTTTAATAATGCATATTTTCTATTTTCAGTATGGAATGCAGCACAATTAATGAAAAATATAAGATCTTTGTATATAAAATTTGTTACGAAACAAGTGTTGTTATATTTGTCCTCATTGTTGTGTTATGTTGTATTATTTGTCCTCATTCTGATTGTATTACATTATCTGTCCTTTCTGTATGCATGCTAATATTCAGAATAAATTTGTAATTTTCTGTATTGGCCTCAGAACTTAGTATGAAAGGGTTCTCTTGAGCCATTAAGGTAAAATTTTTACTACCATAATTATAATGTCATACTTTTCTTTGAAATTCCTTTAAAAATTATTTAAAATCATAGCTGTATTTAATTTACATAACCTTATTTTTATTGCCAGAAGTTCTGTAGCAGTTTGCATGAACCTGTGAGGTAGAAGTGAGTCCTGAACCTTGACACTGATTTCTCTGAAGTCAAGAACAGTCTTAATTGGAAGTAGATTGTGATTTTTAGATTCATAAATGTTACTTTCCTTCAAAGTATGTTAAATTTTATACCAGATTACTTTCAAATATGGATTTAGGAAATTCTGGTTGTCAGTTTTTCACGTAAAGACATTGGTTTTCCAGTAGATTGTCCTCTGGTCTTCATATAAGGCATACATATTTTTTGTGCATATGGCTTAATGTTACTCCTTAATGTCTTTGAGATTGTATGAGTAAAACTAAGAAGGATTTATCCAACAGTTATATTCAGTTTAATCTGATCATGTTAAAAATAAGTATGCCTGCTTTTTGAGGAGTCTCATTTTTATAGAGTTAAAAATGAATATAACACATTACTTTTTAAATGCTCTTACTGATCCCATTATTCTTTCTGTGCATTTTACAAATAGGATGTGATGTTTTGAGTATGCTTCAGGCTTCAGTAGTTTGTATAATGTTCTATTTTCTGCAGCAAAAGCATGTCAAGGTGATCTCTGTGGGTGGTTAATATTTTCTGGAGTTTATTCTTCAACCATGAAAATATGCAAAACTGAAGAGCTTGTTGGTATGTCATATGTTCAGGTATAAGATATATATATATATATATTTATATATTTAAGTTTTATCATCCTTAAAAATAACAGAGAAAACACCACAAGTGTATTAGCAAATACTGTTTGTTCATGGATGAATGCTGCATTTGTCACTCCTGACTTGTGTTTGTGGTTATGCTGGTGAGCAGTTCTTGCAATAGCTTAAATTGTAGGGTAAGAGTGTTGTATGAATGGAATATTTTAAAACATAATGCTCAAGATCATAGGAAATCATAGAATATGGAAAAAAATGTAAAAAATTACAAAATGTTTGAATTTTAGCAGGAATACTCTTCATTTGTTTGACAGGTTTTAGTTGTTCTTTTCTGTATTTTCAAATAGAAGTACTTTTAAAAACAATTATAGAAAGCAACAGTAACAACTCTATAAAAGAAATGCATAAATATTGTAACAGTATTTCAATAGGGAAGGATTATTATAAATCTGATTGTTAAAGAACTGAAACAGGTGAAAGTTGAATGTAAGTACTGCTCACTATGCTTTTAGTATTGTTACAGTAGTAACAAGAAAAATCGGAAGGGAAAATGTCAAATATATCCATATAAATAAAATGCATTTGATTTATAAGAAGGTGATATTGAAAAAGCGACTGAGGATTTCAATTAAATGCATACCTTTTTTTTTCTTTCAAGACTTAAGCAAACTTATAAGGAAATTAACTCTTACTAGGAAATAATGATGTGCATTCTGATTGCTGGCTGATAACCATGTTTTATCATTGCTTCTGTCTTTCTTCTGGTTCTGTTTACTTAAGCCTCTGTCTCTGGGAAGTTGTGTTTCTGCTGTTTGTATAGCACATAGGAAAAGTGGATCTTTACTTTTAAATGGGAAGTCTCTGAGATGTGCCTTACTAAGGTTATCTTCTCTGATACAATGTGATGATCCAAAATGTGTCGGCAGCAGAGATATTTTCATATTTCCCTTGCCATTCTTGGCAGTTTGATTTACCTCAGTAAAAGACTTCAAAAAACACATTTGGAGTAACTCCAAACTCAGGGTCTTGGTTGTTGATGAGAAATTTGTTCTTTTGGAGCTTGAGCAGTGTAGAGAATCTGTGATTCTCTTTAGTGCACACCTCAGGGCATAGTAAGGAATACCATACTAATGTTCTCCAGCAGGAAGCAAAGCAAAGCAAGATCTTTACTTTGCCAAAAGAGTTAATTGGGCTCTAAAATAGCTGCAAATACATCAAAACCAGAGACTATGTTCAACTTTCTTATCTATGAGAACGTGGCCTTTCTAGGGACACAGTTCTCAGAACCAGTAAGAGGAAGATGAGGACAATGTCCAGTTACCAGTTACCATGTTACCTTTCTTTTCTTTTTTTTTGGGAGGGATCATTCTCTGCACAACCCTTTTGCTTCTCAAGGCTGCAGGACAGCTACTGCTACAACTACTGTTAAGATACCTATTGTATCTTAAAGGAGGTTAATAATATTCATTGTTCTTTTCTCATTCCTTCTTCATACCATAGGTAGAATGGGAAATTTGCTGTAATCCTACCTACCCAGAAGTTCTAGTGATACAGTTCTAGGAAGAGTTGGGTGAGGTGTTTGTAGTCTTATGTTGCTAATCCCATAATGACAATAGTAGTCCCGGGTCCTTACACATGTTTACCTTTCACAGAATCATAGCTCTTACTGTTACTCTTTGGTCTGCAGTGGGGAAAAGTTGTTGTAATAACACAGGGAATGCTACAGGAGTCCACAAAATAAATATCTTCGTATAAAACAGCAAAAGATGTTGGTGTTTCAGAAAATGCTACAGTCGGGCTGTGTTCTTAAGGTGAAGCCAGGTGATCTGTGCCTGGTGGGAGGCAGCAGCCACTTGGCTCCCCATGGTTCAAATGGATAGTTGTTCTTTCTCTGTTCTCTGTTACTGAAGTTTATAAATATATTTTAAAAAGAAGCAAAGTTTTGCTTTCAATAGGAATTTGATCACACCATCTAATTTGAGTTACTTCACGCACCTGGTGTGCTGGTGTTGTCATGTTTTGTTAGCCATGATAACAATTTTTGTAGTTAGCTGTTTCATTTTTGTGGGAAGACTGCAGATACCTATTACTGAGAGGAGCCCCATCCTGCCCTCTGTGATAGTGGTGAATCTCTGCTGCTCCCCCAATTCCATCTACGTGTCCTGGGGGGCAAAGGTTTCATTGAAGACTCATCCCGAGTTCCTGTTTATGTTTTTGCACTGCCCAGAAGGCACTTGCAGATTTACTGCAGAATACTCTGGTGGAAAACATGTATTCAGAAATTCTAATTCCACTAGATTAGTTGCTTCTCTTTTTGTTACAGCAACTGAATTATTTCTTCTAACTTACAATGAGTTGATTTGTTACATCATCTCCATGTATCTTTCAGTTGCCTCCTGTTTAGAGAGACTACACATGGTTCCATAATACATCTGATGATGATGGGTATTTCAATGAACAGCAAAATATTTCTGTCATGAAAAATCTGCATGATGGCAGCTGCAGATTTTTGTTAGTATATTATTTGCTTGCTTTTCTAATTGCAGAATTGTAATGGCTGTTAGAAATGGAAGAACGCTATGAGTCATAACAGCAAAACTTATCTCAGAAATTCCTGTTTTGTAAAATTTGGATGCCTAAACAATTTGGGTGCATAAACATGCTTTAGAATTCAGTGAATGTAATGTATGCTAAAGTTGCTGATCTGTAAATGGCAATGAGTAGTCCATTAGCTGTATTTGCCATCCAAGGTTCTTATGCTATTTGCAGCTGCTGGGTATTTCCACTGCATCTAAGCAGTGATGATAAAGTAGGGTGGAGAAATATGAAAACAGTAGAAAATATATATTCCACTTGGATGAAATTATTTTAGGGAAGGGTGTTAAAAAATTGTTTATACCTGGTATCTATGGAAAGTTTGGCATTGATAACTTAGCTGTTAAATGAAACAGCAGTACCATACTTTCTCTTCCACCAAAATTAGTCAAGCAATTCAGGTCATCTGTTGCTTTGTTATTTTCTTCACATATAATATAGATGTGTAGAACACTAAACTTAAACTTTTGTTGGAATTAGCACTTCATACCAACCAAAATCCTTCTATTTTACATTCTGGTGATTGAAAGAAGCAGAATTCACCATTGGAATTTGGTCAGAGTTTATTGACTTCAGCAATGAAAGAGATGAAAATATCTTGCAAATATATATGTGTTTCGCTGTGTGTCAGTGAACTCTGTTTCAATACCTGTCTGGCCCATGAAAAAACAAAGTTGGAATTATCAGATAAATTTGTGTGTTTGCTTTTGAATTATTATTAATTAGTATTAGCATGTATTTTATATTAATTTGTTTGGCTAAAGTTTTAATAAATCATAGGGAGAGTTTGGCAGCAGGAAAGAGGTTTATAAATTCATGGTAAAAGTGGATGAGATGCAAAAAGAGCAGGGGTAAGTATGGAATTCTTTGGCTAAACTTTAGAAGAGCTTCCAAATGTAAGGATTTACTTGAACAGATTTAGATGTTGCTATAATTGGCCACTACTGAAGCCGTGCAAAAAGAATGTAAAACCTGCCAATGGTAGCCCAGTAGCTTTATACTTGACAGGGTGGGCTTTATTGTGTGTCCTGCAAATCTGAGATAACCTGAGAGGTCATCTGTCAGCTATGACACAGGAGACCTGCACCCTTCTGATGTGACAGCTGGAGACCAGATGGGGTTACCTTGGACACTCTGTGGCAACTCTGTAGAGCCTGGAATGTTTGAGGAGCTACCAAGAGGAGAGATTTTTTTTTTTTATTCTTTGCAATATAAGACTCCTGCAAAGTTCTTTGAATAAATGAGGGGCCAGATAATTGTTTGTTTGTCTCAGGCAAAGAGTTTTATTACAATCACTAGAGTCAATAGAATGCTGAGTCAGAGAAGCTGAAAAGATCCCAGTTTTATATTTATTTTTCCTTATAGCATATCTACTGAAAAGTGTGAAGTCAGGGTGGAGTCATAGATATGACAGCATTGAATGAATTCCAGCTGTGGAATCCATAAATAAAGGAATTTCAAAAGTGCTCAGTTCTGGTTTTAAATCTGTTCTGCTGAAATCAATGGGAATTTTGCTGTTGAAGGGTAGCCTAGTTACATCAGTCCTAAGCTACCCTGAAATTTTTTTCCATGTAGTCACATTTATGAAAGGACCTCTTACAGTATAGTGTTTAATGGTAACATCACATGAAATTAAATTTATTTTTTGTATTTCACTGAAAAGTTTCAAATGCTTTAAACCAAGGACAGCTTAAATTTCCCCCAGGCAATACACAACACAGGGCCTTTCTAAGACTGCTGGCAGGCAGTTTTCAAAAGGGTCCTTTTTGTATTATAGTTCAGGGCAGCAGGATCATTTTTAAATAAATGCTTCTTGACATCAGTAATCCATGACTTTAATCTCTTTTACTTTACCTTTGACACCAACATATCGGTGCTTGTTTTCACACACATTTTAACAATTTCACTGTTTATTCTTTCATTATTCCCATTAATTTTTTTTGTCTTCTTCTCCTTCATCTGTGTTTCGTTAGATTTTCCTCTCTTCTGCTTTCATTACTTAACTCTTCAGCTGCTTGTGTTTATCCTGTTAATATGCACAAGACTCAGGAAAAGGGGCAGGTGGAAAAGCTACTGCTGAGTAACATCTGAAGGGCATGTGCTGTGGTATGACAGATCATCCGAGGCCATTAAATATCAACTTATTTGATCTTTTTCAGTTACTGGAATGATACATTTTTCCTTGTGCTTACGTGGTCACATGTGCAGCCAGAGCTCTCCCAATGTAGTTAAAATTTACAACCCACAACACCCAGAAGTGACACACTTATCTGCCAGTTCTTTTACTTGTTCTTTTCTTCTTTCCCCCTTCCACTAGCACATATCCTGGATTTCACAGCTTGCTCCTACTGTCTTCTTGCTTGTGGCACTTGACTTCTGTTACCATTTGTCATGTTTTCCTTTCAGTTTGAACAGACATATTTCTCATTTCATTTGCTAAATTTGCTTGTGGAGCAAGAAAAGTCTGTTTCTTTTACTAAAAGGGCTTATTGCATGTATCAATTGCTGTTTGTTGCAATGGGATTCAAATAAATTCTGTGTAACCTAGTCTTATTTGGAGAAAAGTTTCGGTGATTGTGGCAATATTTGAGTTCCTTACAGAAACAAGTCATGAGCATGTAATTTCTGACCTGTTTGATTTAGAAGTTTTAAAAATCTTTTTTCTTGGGATGCTGTTATGTACATTGCAGTAATATAGGAAAGACTTTTGAAGCATGTTATATCATGGACCATATATATCTCATTGGAAAATTGTATGCAGAATTGTATGCTGCTTTCTTAATTTCACAGTTTAGGGCTACCAGTTTCCAGAATAAATGCATTAAGTTTTCACAATGCTATAGTACATGAATGTCCTTCAAAGTATTAACAAAATGTCCAGTGCTGTGTTTCTGTGGGGTCAGTAGGTCCATGTTGGGGGCTGGCTATGGCTGGCAGCTTGCTTGTTTCCCTCCTCAACAGGACAGGAGGGAGAAAATAGGATGGCAAAAAGTTCACAGGTTATGATTAAGACAAGGGAAATTGCTTACCAGTTACTGTTACAGGCAAAACAGGTCTGACCTAGGAAAAATTGATCCCATTTATTTCCAATTAAAATATATTTTGGTAGCAAGAAATAATGAAAGCATCGCTTTCTTCAGGCAGCACCAGCTCACCTTCCTGCTCACTGACCTTCACTGGTGTTCTCAGGCTGTTTCCCACTCTTTCCCCCATCAATCCTCTGCCTGTGTAGTGGTTTCACCCTTTCCTAAACCTTTTCTAGCTGAGGTACCACTCTGTGGTGGGTAGTTTGGAGTGGCTGGAAGCAGTCAGGTCTGACAGAAATTTCCACAAGATATTATAAAGTCAATTGTCATAAATTAAAATTTGTTGACTCTGCATTAGCCAAAGCAATTGATGTTCCTGGCAAAAGTAAGTACATGGTACCTTTTTGAAGTAAAGTTCTTATCTGCCAGGACTCTCTTATCCTATGCATTTCAATCATCCCTCTTTAAAAGAAAATATATGTTAATATTTTGGAAATAAAAGCTACATAATTTAGCTTATCAATATTTTACTGTATTTGTTTTATATTGAGGTTGTATGCCTGAAGCTGTTTGTAAGAGGGTAGTTTTATTCATGTGAAACTGATGGGTTGAAGAAAGTCACAAGATAAGCATAAAAATAATAAATGTCCAAGATAATTTACTGCTTTTAAAATATAAAAGCTATCTACATTCCCATTATGTTTTGATTTGTATGTGTCAGATAGATGTTTTATGTTTCATGAGCAACGTGTACATCATACAGTGCAGGAGGTTGTTAAGAGAATGTTGTCATTTATTATGAAAGTTAATGCAGAAATGAGAACTAGTATAAATGTCTAAATTAACCTGAACCCATAATTTGTTAGAAAACTGCTGGGTTTCTTCAATCTGTTAAAGGGATTGAACTCATTCGTAGACCCTTCATAGAATTTTAGAATGGTTTGGGTGGAAGGGACCTTGGAGATCCTCTCTAGTTCCAACCCCCTGCCATAGACACCTGTCCCTAGACCAAGTTGCTTAAAGTACCATCAAACCTGGCTTTGAATATTTCCCAGAACAGGGCAGCCACAAAGTCTCTGGGCAACCTGATCCAGTGTCTCATCCCTCTTGCAGTAAGGAGTTTTTCCATATATGTAATGTAAATCTACCTTGTTTCAGTTTCAAGCCATTGCCTCTGACCCATCACTACATACCCTTGTAAAAAGTCCCTTTCAGCTTTGCTTCTTTATGAACAAACACACTTTATTATCTTAGGAAAATGAAATATTTGATCCCTCTTTCTTTGTATTTTACCATTTGGTTTCAATCACCAGGGTAAGGTGTTTTTCTTCTTTAGCAGTATTGTCTAAAAGGTAATTAAAAAAGAAAATGTAGAAGATACCTATGTATTTAGTGTGGGATCACCTACAGAATCCTACTGAGTGTGAACAGTTGTATTGAAGTTCTGCAGGTATGTGAGGCAGTTTCCAAAAGTTGCAGGCAGCATTTGGATTCTGCATACATAGTATTTTCAAAAACCGAATTCAAATTTCATAGAATCGTAGAATGATAATGTTTGGAAGAGATCTTTAAGATTGTCCAGTCCAACTACCATTCAGCACTGGCACTGTGACCCCTTAACCACTAAACCACATCACCCAGTGCCAGTCCCAAATGTCTCTCCAGCTATGAGGAGTCAAGCATCCCCTGGGCAACTTACTGCAATGCCTGACCATCCTAACAGCTGCCTGGAATGAGGTGGTGACCACATGGGGATCTGCCTCTTTACCAGGCAAGCAGTGACAGGACTAGGGGAAACGGCCTCAAGCTGCACCAGGGGAGGTTCAGCTTGGATGTCAGGAGGAATTTTTTCATGCAAAGAATGTCCAAGATTTGTAATGAGCTGTCTAGGGAAGTTATGGAGTTGCTGTCACTGGAGGTGTTCAGGAAATGACTGGACATAGCACTTGGTGCTGTGGTTTAGTTGGCAAGGTGGTTTAGCTGGCATAGTAGTGTTTGGAAAAAAAGTTGGACTTGGTGATCTTGGAGATCTTTCCTAACCTTAATAATAAGTCTGTGATATCCTTTGGGGAAATACTGCAAACTGTAATTTATTCTCATTCCTAATATTCTCTCTTTAAAATAATTTTTTAGCCGTACAAAGACCTCCTTTTTT
>VZRH01005765.1:40523-55515 GCA_013397555.1 Urocynchramus pylzowi | reverse complement strand
TTTTTTTTTTTTTTTTTCTCTTTGTCTCATGCTGCTTAGTTTCTTTTAGAGACTTTGGGTAAGAGAGCTTGTAAAAGATTTTTGGAAATACATGACTTACAAGTGGATCTCATTTGTCCATGTTCTCAGTAGCTTCTCAAAAAAACTGACATAATCCAAAGTGTGTCTTCCATTTCCATGCTGGAATGTTGATTCCTAAACAGCATGTCATTTATATTGACATACACATAAACATTATTGTAGGCTCTAGGAAGTTGCCTAGTGTGCACTCCATGTGTACTGATCTGTAGCTTTCTGGACCTTCTCTAGATTTTTTAGGATTGATTCCATATTTGCCACCAATTTGAAGCAGGCTTTTTTCTGTTGTAAGTTCAGGTGTTTCATACTCAAGTTTGATGTTGTTGAGTTGTTGATGGGACACACTCCAGTCTAATAACCTGTTAGAGCTCAGTTTGTCTTTTTTTCTTACCTTCTCTAATGGCCCTTCAGTTTAGGACAGATCCTCTCATCTATTTCTCTGAGGAGGATGTCTGGCCTGGTAACTTCTCCAGTCTCCTCTGGTGTGGACAAACCCCAGTTTTTTAGTGTCCCTGCTTTCTGCCAGCCTCAGCAGAAGCCCGTAGCTGGCTGGCTGTGGGAGGCTCCTCACAAGCCTGATTCTGGCCCCCCCTCAGCCATCTCTGCTGAGGGGGCTGCTGTGCCCCTGGGCTGCTGTTCTCCCTGGCCAAGGGCAGCAGGGTTCTGCCCTGACCATGGACAGCCCTGACAACTTCTGGTCTCCCGCCTCTAGGGAGCTGCTGGTGCCTGCAGGCCTCTGACCCTGCACTGTGTTTTATGTTTAAGCCTTCCAAAGATTACAATCCTTTCTGTTTTCCTTACTTGGACACAGCTTAAAGCTTTTACAAGGATGCCTTTTTCTTTCTAATAGCCTCCTTCATCCCATTTGTTCATGACAGCTCCCTTCTCTGGATTTTCTCAGTCTTTTTTGATAGGTTGTATGCATTTCTTTTGAGCTTGCAAAAGGTGTCTTTAATCAGTCTCTGTGCCACCTGTAAAAATGTGACTTTTGTATCCGATTCTTTTTTCTTCCTTGTAACAAGCTTACTCATTTTTATTCAGTGACCCTCTTTGAAATGGTTGTAGAGTTTTTTTGGCTTTTGTTGCCCCTTTAAGGGCATAGATTCCAATCTACATCAAAGCAGTTATTGACTGTGGCTAGAAATTTACTTTGAGTCATACCCTGATATGTCACGTGCTTGTACAAGACAGGCAGAAATATCCAACATCCTTAATATTTATCTGCCACACTTATAGGGACATTTTTCAGTGTTACAAAGGTGTTCTGTTTCTCGGGTGTCTTTGGGGGTTGGTCCAGAGCATGGGTTATATTTATAGCCTATGTCTTTCTTGATGTCATCTACCTTGGCCAGTGCTGAAAGGGAGTCTCTGGGTTGTTCAACATGAACGGACTGTTAAATGCCAGATGGATCTGGTAACCGTGAGCAGTCATTCTCTAACGAGTGGAAAGAAACCAAAAAGGAATCCTCGAGCTTGCCCAGTAATCTGATGTGGTCTGTCTCAAAATACTGCATAGCTGAAGACTTGCTGTGCCTGTAGGGAGGACAGTAAATGTGTAAGAATTTTCCCTCAGCAGACCAATGTAGCTCTGAATAAGAAATCAAGAAGTGATGATGGAGATGCGTGATCAGCATCCTCTGGGGAGACCTATCACTCAGGTCACCAGGCAGGGTCTCTTGAGAAGAAATCAAGGACAGAATTCTGTTCTAATTCTGCTCTTCTTTGCAAAATATACAATTAAGGAAGTCATGTAAAAGTTTGGGTTTAGGATAGGGACCTCTGCAAGGAGCCAGTCATCTTAGGGATATTTAGTTTGTGCCAATTATCTGTAACTAACTGTGGTGGTCATATCAGTACTGAACCAACCTCCTAAGCATTGTAAGCAGCTCTTGAGGTGCACAAACTGAGGATGTGTTCGGGCTATGGAAGCCCCAAGGAAGCTCTGTGTTGATGAGGGGGTTACCTGCTGTTCAGCCAAAGCAGAAAACATATACTTTGAGATGCTGCAAACAGTCAGTTAGTGGAGATGACAGGAATTGGTGGGACAATTTACTGTCTTTATTTTTATGGTGACATTTTTGGCAGGAGATTGAGTCTGCACACGTGGATTATCTTGGAACCTCTTTTTGTTTGCCTGTTTTGTGGGTTTTTATTTTGTTTTGTTTTGTTTTTCCCTCTTCTTTTTTTTTTTTTTTTTCCCCCTTTTTTTTTTTTTTTTTCCCCCTTTTTTTTTTTTTTTTTCCCCCTTTTTTTTTTTTTTTTTCCCCCTTTTTTTTTTTTTTTTTCACTGTTAGTTTGGCTTATTTATCATATTTTTTTAGTCTGTTTTCTTGTAGTCTTTAGGAGCTCAAGGAGTGTGTGTGTGTGTGTGTGTGTTAGGTTTTCTGTTCTGTGTTGTTTGTAGGTGTGGGCTTCACACAGTTTGGTGTTTCTTTTTCTCCCTGAAAGTTGTGTGACTCTTTAATTTTCTATGATTTGCTGTTGCTTTTGTTGAATTTTCAATATATTTATTCAGACAAGATTCTTGTTGGTGGGAAAGAAACAGGAGGATCTAGAGTTCCACATACAGATCCAAAATGATGGTAACATTGGAATAAACTGCTAAGTGGCAGAACAACTAGAAATTTGGGATTTAGTAATGGATGGATGCAAGCTCAGGCACAAAAGGGGGGTGAGGAAGAAATGTGAAGGAACAGTTGGAATGCATGGGACTCATGTGTGAAGCTTTTGATTCAATATAAGGGAAAAGATTTTTAGAAGGAAGGTTATGCAACGGAAATGATTGCCTGGGGAAACCAGGTTGTGGAATCACCTTTTTTGAAAGTTTTGGAGATGCATCTGTCTGATGTATGAAGAGACACAGTCTAAATTCAGATGCTTTATGCAGCTGCTACTTGTCAACCACTCTGTGAGTGGGAGAGTCTGTGATATGGTGCAGCATGGCAGAAGGGTCAGGTGCATTTCGACTTTATTTCTTAGTAGGTTATAAATCTATACATATGTCTCCTTACAGGATCAAACTAGATATGTTAGACAACTCAGGATGATCACTATATATGTGCACTTACGAGATAATACTTTCTAAAGTTGTTCTACATTCTTATCTGATAGCATTTCTGAATCCCTTCTAATCACATCACAGGAGAAAAAGGGAGAAACACATCATAATTCTGTGAGTAATTCACAAGACCTCAGTGCCATTGTGTTAGTGCTATTGTAGAACAAACTATTTAGGAATAGTTAATTGCTTTCATTTTTTTGTTTATATTCTTCTCCCCCAATTAGTGTAGACTGTTGCAGTTTATTATAATAAGAAAACTCAACAAGTGGAAATTGGTTTTCTCTGAGTTGTCTTAGAATAAATTATATGTTTTCACAAGAAAGACAGACATGCCTGAGGATAAAGTAAGGTATGGTATCTGTGCACACTGGATAGAAATCTCTATAAATATGATATTGGCATCGTGCATACTTATAAGATTAATGTCAACACAGGTTATCTATCATGTAGGGGCAAGTCAAGCAGGTTAGACCTGCCTCAGGGATGGTTTAGCCTGTATATCCAACTATTCAGACAACCTTGCTGTGGATATTTTGGAAGAAAAGACTGAGGGACGATTTTTCTGTCACTCCAGGCTTCCCATTCATTGGTACTGTCTCCATTTTCTCCAGTGTGCTTTGATAAGTACAGGTAATCAGTGTCCTGTTAATCTTTAGGACAAGTAAGACCTAAATGGAACAACATGTCCCCCCCAGCCCCTCTTCCCCAAGAGGAGTTAGATGTAACCTGTGCATCAGTTGCACAGTGGATGGAACATATGGAAGTAGATGATGCATTCAGTCCATGTGGACGTTTTTTCTGTCACTGGGCAATTTCCAGGGCATTTAATATTAAATTTTAAATTATTGTTTGTAAATTCTGTTATTATCCTTGGCTTACTTCTTCACACAGTTACATGTTTTATGGATTAATGCAGTAAGGGTATTTTGCATAGGAAATTCCATGTTGTAAAAATTCAAGAATAATTTTTGTGGTATACAATATAATGTGAACCTTTATAAGTACATAGCATTGAAAAATTTGGAAAATATGTAGTTGGGGAAGCTTGACAGCTCAAGAATCATATAGGAATTCGTTATTTTCTCTGTGCCACATGAAAAAATATATGCTTCTCCCAGCTCCACAGAACTTCTATTTGGACCCACTGATAATGTAATCCAGCCTTCATTTGTCTAAGTAGTAATGTAAAATAGTATGTAAAAATTAGCTGATGAGATCATGGCAGTATGAAGGTCTTTTCGTTGGTTGAAATTATTTAACATTGGACTGAAATAATTTAACTTTGGACTGATTATAAACATAACTACTAATTCATTTTGTGTGTTCTTGCTAATTATAATGGCATTCAGTAGTGCTCGTCTGGTTATGAGTTTCTGAGTATCTTTCTATCACAGAAATGTGAATTCCTGGAATCAGGAAGAAAGGGGGTGTCTCTTTACTATTTGCAGTTCTGCAGTTTATATAATATCCTTCCAAAATCATATTTTTTGTGGTTTAAATTAATGTGTTGAAGTAGTTTAAATATAATTAAAATACATAGTGTGACTGCTAGGTAAATTTACGGTTTTCATACTTTCAGAAGATATACATTATAGATTGTATGTAAGTGACGTATTTCCAAATAAAGTTCAGGACCCATTGACACAGTGCAATTTAAGACTTGTTCAGAAGTCCTACTATGAATTAAGAGGGTTTTTAATTGTGTGAGTCCTGTATGATAGAGAGTTGGAAGCTAGAGATACCAGTGAATGTTTATGTCTTTAAAATATGAGACAGTCTCTTCCACAAGTCATTTTTGCTTTAGTGAAACCAGTGGTGATTCCGGCTCAATCGATCTGATTCAAAACAAGAGTGCCTAATAATAACTATAGATAGCCCTCAACCAGGTTCCAAATTTTCTTGCATGCTTTGGTGAGTAGTGCTTCATTAGAATATTTTGTACAAATACCCACTTCAAGCAGTTTGAACCATTTTTACTGTAGTAGAAATCTGAACAAGCTGGTCTTACCTGAAATAGTGACACAGTATGGCAACTTGATCTATCAAATAGGTGAACTGCTCAAGTGCTGTAGTGCACTTTGGTGGGGTTATTTTCATTTTAAAAAATACCAAAGACCACCAATAAGGCAGGATAAAGAATGAAAGCACGTAGTCTCAAATCAAAATATTGTCTTAGAGGCAGTGTACAAACATATAATAAGTAAAGTTATCCTAATGATTTGTGATATAAATGTGAAATAAGCTAAGAGGTGATGGCAGCAAGTAAATGAATAAGTTAAAGAAATAGCTTGCAGCACATGGGCATTGTATTTATTTAAGTCAAGTTTCTAAGTCTTCATCCAGGAATGAATTTGACTTTCATTTTGAATTAAATATTCTAGGGATTTCTGATGCAACTATGACAATTAACATTCTGTCAGGATGCTTTTAAAGATTTGGTTAACAAGGTCTGTGAATTTGTACATTTTTAAGGTTCAGATGGAATTTTCGGATATTGAAGAATGGGAACGTATCTCTGTAAGCACTGTCAGTAGGGGATAGGTAAATAATTAAATCTCTACCTGCTGGGGCCCAAGGGATGGAATCTTCTAGCTCAGGTGGAAGGTAGAGAAATGTTGGTGTTAGACAGGAATAACTGGAATGATTCAGATCCAGGTTTTAGGATGCTAACAAAAATCAAAACAAATCAAAGTTTGTAACAGAAGTAGTATTATTTTTTAGGAGTCTTCTGCCTTTGTCAGGTAAACCACACTGAAATGTGGCACAAATGAAACAAAAGTCAATAAATTAGATTCTAAAGATGAAAATTTGCATAGTTAAAAAGAGAATTGGTAGGTAAGACTTGCTATATGTCTGACCTGTCACACCTACTTTGTGCCATCCTCACCACTTTAAATATTTCTTATTGATTTCTGAAGAAGTATAGAAATCCAGAAATAGACCAAATAAAATTCTAATAATTGAGATTAATGATTGTGAGTTTTTTCATATTAAGACTAATTATCAAAAAATATTATAATGAAAAATTTCTTCTGAAAAGGCTGTTATCTCAACAGAACAGGTCAAGTTTTGGTACAAGATTTCATGAGCAATAACTGATTGTCCTGGCTTTATTTCTGAGGTGAAGCACTGTGTGATGTTTGATATACTCCAAGCTAAGAAAACTGATGATTTGAAAGTATTTTGGTGAAATGGAATATAGGAAAAAACAGAAATACGGAATATTCACATTTGAGGCTTACATATTATCTGTCAACAAGATGTAGTGTTGAAGAAATAACTGTAATGTGTATTTAGGTCTAGAATTCAGGTGCACAAGAAACTTCAAAGACAGAGGCATAGCTATTTAGAGGCAAAACTGCAACCTTTTAATGGGAAATAGGTCAGTGAGATGAATGCTTTTCACTCGGTTGGTTGGACATTTACATTGTGGATCCAGGGTGACCACATGACCATCAAGCAAAGTTTCATTGACACATATTTTACTTTCCAAAAACTTTTAAGAATTGCCACCCACCATCACCTCCTCGTATTTGCCTTAGGTTCCTTACCTGTTTTTAACATTTTCTTCTCTTTTCTGCTTTGTATTAAGCTCATAAGATATCCTTCTCATTTCCCAGCGCTGTCCTACTGTGCAGGGGTTTCATGTAGTGTTTATTTCTCCAGCCTGTCATTCTCTGCTCTCCCTTCTTCACTTGCTCTACTACAGAGGCTGCCAGGTAGCTTTCAGTTTTCTAGGAACTTCGACCTTCCCAGCAGGTTTTGTTACACTCTACAAACAAAGGAAGAAGTTAAAACTGCAGCTCTTTTAAATGTCCAAACATCTTGTAACAAAGTGTGTATTAATAATGCCAGTTGGAACACAGATTTTTTTTTTTTTTAAACTGTGGGAAAGCAGTCTTTTCTTTAAAAAATTCTACATTCATTTTACTCTTCAGCCTGCTTCTGTCTGACCTTGACAGCAAGAGAGAATTGCCAAGAGGCACCATCGAGAGACTGGTAGGATCTACTTCAGAGATAGCAGAGTTTCTGGCATTAAGTCCGTGTCTATATTAGTAAATTAAAAAATGCCTGGAAATATTTCCAGGTCTCTGCCACAGTTAATGTCTTTGCAAACTAACATTGTTCCAGAAAATTCCCAGACATTTATTTGACCATTTCCATTAGACAATTTTATGTAACCCCTCTGTTTCAGAGCATATGTGACTATGCTACATAGATGTAGAATTATCCTACATCCTACATAGATGGAGGATTATCTCTGCCAGTTGATTTCAGGAAAGAGAAATGTGCTCAGGCATAGATGTAATCTAAATATTCTACAGACCTGTATGTTCTTTATTTCTTCTGCCTTGTCCAACCATCTCTCTTCATTGCAGTCTTCCAGTCTCAGCTTCAAAGCTGTTTTTTTCTTCCTTTTTGCTTGTCCTTTTGTCCTTCCTAACATACATACAGATTTAAATTTTATTGGCATGCTGTCTCCCAGCTTCTGTCCCTTCCTTCAGATGACCCTGTGAACTTACTGGTAGTGATATTGTGTGCAGTTCTCTGCCTGAAACAAACTACTTCAGGGAAACCTTCCTTTTGTTTGCCCTTGGGTACCATAATAATAAAAATAGAATAAAAATACAGATCTAGAATTTGAGTGATGCCTTAGCTGTCACTCTGCTGCAAGGAAGAAACTTAGTGAACAATTATATTTCTTTGTGGACTACATTTAAGCTTTCTACTTGTTAAGAGAACAAATTAGAGGGAATGATAAGGCCAGATTCTATGTTGGTTTTGTTAAATGATTCTAAATAGCTGTAAACATTTCTCTCTGTTTTGTCAGGATTGTGGTACTAGAATTGATCTTGGACATCACTTCAGTTCAAGGTTGAAGTTAAAAGGTCTTTTTGAGGCTTAGAAGAAGCAGGTGAGTACAAATCAATCAACACAAATCAAAGAGGATTTTTTTTTTTTTTTTTTGCAACTTCCTTTTGTTCTGGAATTGCTGTTCCTGCTTACCAATCCAAATTTAAATAGTCTCTGCTTTCCCTGATTCACTGAGATGTATGACTGCTTGGGTTATGACTAGATAGCAGACAATATCTGATTCATTTAGGATTTCCCTACATAATTTTTCAGCTTCTGCCATGAAAATAGGTGAAACCATGGTTCTATCACCAAGGTCTCTGGAACTCTGGAGTTAACTTACACTGTACGGTTTCATTACATCACTTGTATTAGGAGTATGATAATTAGGCTAATTTGTTTTGAAAATAGTTTTAGCTTGTATTTCTTGTGAAAAATAAAATTTTAAAAGGCAAATAGACTGTAATAAATAGTGAAGAATCCCTCAGTTTGGATATTCCTAGTTTCTTGAAACGGAGATGATCTTTATTCCGCTGGTAACCAGGAATTCCATGATGTCAAGGACCATGACTCAAACCTTATTTCACCTGCTTTGTGTGTTAACAGGCTGAACCTGCCTGGGACACCACCCTGTCAGTGGGTATAGTGCCACTGGGGCCTTGGCTTGCCTGCACTGAATACCTTGCTCTCCTGGTTCAGGGCAAATTTGGGTGAGAACCCCTGAAGGGGCTCCTCGGCCCCTGCCCCAACCAGTTTGCTCCAGACCTTCACAGCTATCTTCAGTGAATCATGTACAAGTGGCTATCAGGTCTTTTTAACTTAGACTGGAGAAGGAGATCCTGAAGAAATTGGTGTAAGATGAGAGCTTAGCAAGCAAGTCACATTTATTTTGTATTTTTTATAATTGTCATTCAACAACAACAAAAAAAATCTGTATGTTGAGTATTGCAGTTACTCATATTCTACATTTCCTAAAGAGGTATAAAATTTTTTGAGAATATTCTCAGAACTTTTCAAATTCAAAATTTTTAGGCAATATTTCAACATATAAATTGCAAAATATGGTCAATTTGGCCTGATAATAAATTTTTAAGACACAGATTTCAATAGGGTACAACAAACTTACCATAATAGGAACCAGGCCAAATTCCTTCTGCATATACCAGGAAGTAGAAACAAATATGTAATTACAAATAATATGCCATGTGTAGTAACTGCTAAAGTATTATGAGATATTCTGATATACCTATGTACTCCATAATATTGGTATATCCATCTTAATGTATTGATGCCTCTGGAAGGAAAGAAAAAGAAGCTGTTCCATGAGAGTTAATGATGATGACACTAATTAGTTCTGAAACTATGTTTATAACAAGTTTTTTGATGTTTTACCCTTTGTGAGGAAGCACAGCCCTTTTTAACCTTGTTCAAAGTGGTGTAAAAGAATGTTCTGGTATGTATTTCACTGTGACTGTCTTCACTGGGTAATAAGAAAGGAAAATTCCTTTGTTCCAATTTAACTTCACCTTTTTCCAAGGAGTTAAGGCACTGGCTGGAAGGTTACAGTGTAAATATGGTGAAGCCAGGCAATGAAGAAAGGTTAGGTGTAGCAGTGCTGTAAGTCAAAGGATATTCAGCACTATACAGGGGAACTATTAGATATGTAGATATTGCTGGTAACATGTGCAAACCTTTATATGACTATATGTTAGTACGTAGTAATATATTTATTTTCAAAACAGTGTTTTTTCTTTCATTATTCAGTAGAAAAAATGGTAAGAAGTATCAGATTCTTTGCTTTCTGTGTGGCAATGGAAATATGGCTGGATTTCTGTCCCATATTTATTTGTACATGTCTGAATGGTGTAACTTGTATGTAGTTATGTTAGATAGTTTTTTGATAGTGTCAGTATTTTGGAAAACTGATAGAAACTGGAGTTTGATAGAAACTGTAGTAGTTGAAATCTGTTGAGTCAGCAAGAGTGTTTTTGTTTTTAAAGGATATTTTCTCTGGAAGTTTACTATGTTCTGATAAATAATAGCCAAAATGCAGTATAACTGACTTGTGCATCGCTGATATTTTGGCAGTATATTTTTATTGAATTCCAGTGTGTCTGAAACTTAAGGCACATGTAAGAAAGTAACTGCTATTCTGCTTCCTCCATTATTTTCTTCCATAACTTTAAGTTAAATATATTCTATAAAAATGCTTTCTGTAAAGGAAGCCAGAATCTTTTTGGCCTTTTTAGCATTGGTTTCTATTTCTTGCAGTATGTGAAAGTGGAGAAGGAATATTTTTTCAGTCAATGAGGAAACAGTAGTAAATTCTGAATGCTAGTTCTTCATTATGGTATTTAGAATTAATAGGTTCTTTTATGGCAGGATCTGGTGTGTTAGAAATGATTGAAAATTGAGATTCAGTTATAAATGTAGTGATAGATATGTATAAAAATAAAATTGCAATTATGAATACATTTTTAGTCAACAGAGAGAAAAAATATGTTTGGTTTTTGTCCTCTCAAGGGAACACTTAACTATTTAGGAGTAAGTTTTAGAAAAACTGTGACAGAGCTCAGAGAAATGTAAAAGCAGAGAAAAAAAATTCTATTTTCTGACTGATAACTTAAATTGACAGTTTTGAGACTGTTAGTGATACATTTACATCCATGTTTTCTAAATTACTTAGGCTTTGAAAAAAAAGCTAAATAAATTCTGGTATTAATGATTATTATATTGATCTAGCTGTTCTGTGTTGTCAGTTTGGAGAAGAGGAAACATTGTGCTCATTCCTGTTTCTTTTGGGTACTACAGGAAACAAAAACTTGAAACATTACAACTCATGTACATGTGTATGCAGACATTTTGTATACTATAATGTGCTCAGTCTATATGCATATGTTTATTTTGTAGAGGGCAAGCACAATTATACTGTTAGATTAGTACAGAAGAATATCTCATCTAGGTATCTTGCATCTGCACTGAAACTCTCTCAAGAGTTCTGTAAGGACTCATTGCTGGTGACCATGTTGGTGACCAACATGTGAGAGATATGATGTTTTCCACTAGCTGCATAAAGGACTGGCATTAACTTTGTCCACAAGGAAGTCTGACCCTTTCACATGTCTGCACAGAAGGCAAAGGACTTTTACTGCTCCCATAAGTGAATGAAAGCATAATGCTGAAAGAAAAAGATGGTATCTGGTTTTTGTCTTTAATATGGTTTCTAACAGGAAGAATCTGAAACATAAACAGTACTTTATGCTTTTATGGAATTGTATTAGAACAGAGATCCTATTTGTTGTAGAATTTTGAATTATCTTTCCAGGGTGATTTTGAATAGCTATAAATTGGCAATCTGGGGGGAACCTGAAGTCAACTTTTGTCAAAAAGTAGTGCACATTGTTAGAATTGAATTTGTGACCTGGAAATATGAGGCAGTAAATTTTTGCTATGATTATACATAACCTCAAACTATGGATTGAAACTGGCCACCTTTTCAATTCAACTAAATAGTAAGTGCAGTCTTAATAGTCTGATTTCCTGGGAAGAGCAGTGTTGAAATAATCTGATTTTTACAGCCCATATCAAATACGAACTTGCATCAGTTGTTACAAAGTTTGTGCTTTGGGAGGTATTTTTGTGGCATCTAGGAGTGATGCTCCATATTTGTTGGAATTAGTCATTAATGATACTGTCTTGAAAAATGAGTTATTGCTTAAATACACTGATTGTTTTGTGGTTTCTAGCACAGAAATTTTTAAGAAAAAGCTACTTGAAACCTGATGGGTTTTTTTCAGCTGTATGAAATGAGGAGAAAATGGTGTGCATCTTAATAATTTTATGATTCTTTTTCCTATGTGACATGAATGAGAGAGGTGAGAACTCTTAATTTTTAACTGAACTGAATTAAGGTTTCTAAACGTGGCCTGCTTGAGAACAGGGGACCATTACTGTAGTTGTCATGTAAAATGAAGTTGGAGTCTGAATCTCCTCTTTAGCTGTCAGCTTTATTAAGGAGTTACCGGTGTGTTGAACTAGGCACACACATTATATAAGCGGTGTATGGTGGTGTCTGGGGGGAATTTTCTCTCTCTCCACTGCTGCTTTATTAGGTCCTGCTCACTCCCTCCCTCACTGCTGCCCTGACTCTCTGCAGCTCTGGCTGCAGCTCACAGCACGGTGGGTCTAATGTAGATTGACGCCTTTGCCGGGGGACTGATTGAAACTTGTGTCTCATAGTTGCTAATGCTCACTCAACCATTTTATTGAAGATAAAGTAAATAAAATAGATTGCCATATGAGAATTCTCTGAAATCAAATGGAATAATTTGACAGGTTTAAGCCCATGAAAAAGCCTGAGCATTGTAACAGATGGGAATACTTTTTATGCACAATATACCAGGAAAAGGTGTCTACTGGCTTGCTGGTACGCTGTTAATGGCTTTTGCCAAATTTATAATTGTTGAAAATATCATTTCCATTGGTGTTTAAATTGTTACTTCTCTCAAACAGAGAGATTATTTTTAATATAAAAGTAATGGATATACTGATTTTATTTTCTTATTTCTTCTGATTCTTTAAGAGAGTGGTGATAGATAACCAGTCTCTTAAAACGTAATTTAAAAAAAATAAGGGTGAGTTTGGTATTTGAGAAAACAGTTCTGGGAAATGCAAAATAGATTGTTACTTTTATAGTTTTTTAATAACCATTAAGTGACATAATTTTGAATATTACAGATAAAGTTGCTAAAAAAAAGCCCTAACTTTTCTAAAAGCATAGCAATACAATACACAAGAACTATGAGGTGCTGAAGTTATTGTGACAAACTGCTCAGAACAATGGTCAACAAGTCCCAAATATTCTTCTCAACATTTTTATTTTATAAAGAATTTCTGTGGATAAGCATTATAGTATGTTTGTGCTGTTTTTAGAAATAAGACAATACATAATGATATGTGACTAAAGGCACAATAGATGACATATAGATGACTCTATTTTTTTATCTGGATGAAAATGAGTATTGGTCTTTTTAGTCACACTAGTGGACTCCTTCTTACTAGTTGAATCACTTCTTCCAGAAAGCAAGACACACCTGTGTTTTAGTTTAGTATAATAAATTATGTCAAACTCAGAGTTAATAAAGGAAATAAATACAAAAGAAGTTAAACAAACATCAACAAATTTGGCAGATGCAGCCTTGGTTTACCACTTGAAAACACAGTCATTTAAATATCCAATACTAATTTTTCTTTTTTCTTTATGTTTAACAAAATCTGTTCTTTTTTGGGGTGGAGAGGAGAGAGATGTTATGCATCAATTTTATTTCATTTTTTAAACTTCAGAAATTGATTGTAAAAGATTGTGCTGTTTGTACTTTTAGATTGTGTACTGGTGAGATTTCATGAATGTTGGGCAAGAAATAAATTATGAATGAGCTATTTGAAAAAGACCTGCAGGAGTGAGTTGATAGTCTAGGAAAACATAGTAAGGATGGATTTCTAGGTTAAATGTTAGCCAGAATGCATAGCTACTTGTGCTGATGTATGCAGTGGCAGGGATGGTATTGGTCAAAATCATATTTTCAATAAGACTGTGAATAAACCTAAGAAATGTGAATAATACTCTTCTTCTTTTTTTTTTTTTTTTTTTTCCCCACATCCCCTATGTATTTTTAAGAGCAAAAATTAATCTATTGTGCTTGTAAGGCAGAGCACTGGCCCCAGGTCTTTTTTCTCTTGTTGCCATGCTGATGACTGTATGTGGCCAAACTCTTAAAGCTCTCAAAGCAGTTCCCGACTTAAAATTTCAACATTTCAACATTTACCCTATGGTACTCTTTCTGTTCATTCAGTATGATAAAAGGGTCATCAACAGCTTTGTCTTTCTTCAGGACAGCATAGAAAAAACCACAACTCTTCCAAAAATCCCTGGTTTAACTCTTTCATTTTCCATATCTGAAGTTTTTTGAAAATCTTGCCATTCGGAGGGAACAGAGAAAATTAATTTAGTCACTTTTAATTATATACATAGAATTGCTTTGGGTTTTTTCTGTGATAGGTCCAAGACAAAGAATCCCTGCTCATTTCTGTGTTACACAGGCTTTTCTCTCTCTCAGGTTTTTCTAGTTAAATTGTAAAGCCATTATGCCGTTAGCACAGTCTTTGGGAAAAAATGCTGAGGCCCATGAGCACTCCAGCACAGATTGATTTAGACAGCATAAAAGCTGGTTTTATCAAGAGAAAAGGAAGCCTCAACAGTAGTTTACTTTACTTGGGATTTTTCTAAAACTTAAGAAAATCAAATGTGTTTTTCCATATTGCTCAGAACAACTTATTTGTGCTGTTTTTCTCAGCACGGTCTCTTATTTGAGTGTATCTGAAGTAATTCTGATTTTCATGTTACTATTTCCTATGTTCTTCAGCAACACAGTAAAAAAATTATCTGTATTTTTGGCATGCTTTTGAAGTTCCCTTATCAAGAAATCATTCTATGATAAATGTTATGAACTAGCTATTTTAAATCCTTATTAAAAAATTAAATGAATGTAGGCAATAAAGAAAGCAATTCAGTACAAGTAACTACATATGGAAGAAATAGCATCACATGTAATTCCTGAAAATAGATGGGATCTTGAAAATGGAATAGATGTTTATTTGATTGCTTTGAGAGTTAGCCTCCCTAAAAAGCTGATTTTAAATGAGTTTTGTGTTTGTAAGTGGTACTTGTTAACTGTCTTGGGGAGTGATTTCTTCTCTTCTCTGGAAAATGCATTATGGGATCTAGGAAAGAAAGAGGTAATGATTTTTTTTTATGTGGCTGCTGTCATCTAGGAACTGGACAGAGATCACTGTCCCTCAGGAACTGGGCCTCAGAATTTTTAATGTACTCTGTAAAACAGCTACTTAGTGGCAATTGTTGTCAGTCACAGCCTATAGAATACAGGTTTTACTGGTGATTTGGTGGGGAAAACTGCTTAACTGCATCTTTTTTTTTTTTTT
>VZRH01005765.1:0-32655 GCA_013397555.1 Urocynchramus pylzowi | reverse complement strand
CCCCCCCGCTCCTACTTAACCTACCAAAAAACCCCAACAAACCCAAACTAAAACACCTGAAAGAACCCCACAAGACCAAACCTCAGAAAACCAAAAGCCATGGTCAGGAAATTTTGATCATAGAAATGTGACTGTACGATGTTGTATGTTGTAAATTGTTTTGTACTTAGGATAGCAGTCACAGTTTGTGTACATCTACTAGAAGTAGCTTTAATCTCACTGTTTTTTGGAAAGCAGGAAGTGTGTAATAACTATAGCACAATCCTGGATTTACAACCATGGAAATCCATCTGTGACAATGCGTGTGTTTACCTTGATGAAGTGCACATTACTGTGTTCTATGGGTGTCTGCACAACTGAATTCACTCACTATTTAATATACTTCTGTGTCTTGAAGATGGATCCTGTAAGGCCTTGACCAAGATCTTTGACACTTGGCATCCTTCCTTGTTTTCATACCAGAGATATTATTTGAGGGTTTGTTATCTTGTTTTCTATTTATTGTGATTACCTGAATAGCCATGGAGCACTTCTTAAGAAAAATGTTGTCTGTCTTGTATTATCAGCAGCAGTGGCTGCAGCTAGTGCTGTACTCTGTATCTTAACCCACAGAAGGGGACTGTGCTGCTCTGAGTCAGCTTTCAGCTTCTTGTGTACAGAAACCCCTTGCTTGTCCAACTGCAACAGAAAGCAGAAGAGACTCTCATATTATCAAAATCTTCTTGCCATGGCTACTCATTTGGGATTATCATGTATGGGAACCCATCCACTAGAAAATGCAGATTTGTTGAAGTAATTTTTGGAATTATGTTTTCTGGTCATCAAATTTTTTTGCTGTTGTTGTTTGGGGTTTTTTTTGCCTCCCTTCTTCCTCACCCAACCTTTTTATTCAACCAAATGGAACAAAGCAAGGTCAAAAATTCTGCAATTTAAATAAATTGTACATGATGGATAAACTACAGAAATACTGAGATTACAGATTTTGTGATCCATGTCAAAAAGAATGGCCACCTGGAATTTTCAGTTATTTGTGTTTGATACACTAATCTTCTGAGGTTCCAAATCTGGGAACACACTAATACTCTGTTCCTATCCCATTTCTTTGAAAGAGTGTGTGTGGGGGTGGCAGAATATTTTTCTTTTAATGTATAGTGTTTAATAAGTTCTGTTATTAGTAATTTAGAACCTGATTTATTAAAATACCATTGTAAGATACAGTGTCCCTTTTAGGTAAGAGTTTTGTGTGTCACTCTCTTGTAACCGTTCAATATAAAATGTTCATTTTGTGTCTTGGAACAAGTATTTCTGTACCAAAATGTTGATAATTTTTATTTGGAAAGACATAAAATGGAGAAGATGCTGTAAATAGTCAGATCTTGGAGACACCTTCCTGTAAATGAATGAATTTCTTTAATAAGAGTTGGGTAAGTGTGTGAATAGATATTAAAAAAAAACCCCTAAAATATTAATGTCAAATACTAAAAATACTTTTCTAAAACTTATTTACTTTTTATTGGACTTGAGTATATGATAATTCTGTTAGGGTCTGGTTTCTCTATATATCTTTAAATTATCAGGTTTCACTATAAAGGCAAGGTTTTTTTCTTGATTTTCTAACAGTTCTATGCTTAACAGGCAATATTGGCACTATTTTGTGTGCACCCAGGTGTGGTTCAACAGCAGGCACTCTCCTGTATGTTGGTCTGGGATTCTATGTTTGTGGGACAGGAGGTACAGAGACAGTTAATAATTGCACATTTATTTTGGTTCTCAGGCAGGTTCTGCAGCCAGTGCTGAGTTTATCAGAGCTATGGCTAGCTGGGTCACAGCACTTGGACTGGCTAGTTTCACACTAGCTGCAGGAATTACGTGGAAAATGTAGTTGCAACAGTGGCTGAAGTGTGCCTAAACCTCATTCTAGGTCTTTTAAAGGGACATGAAGCTCTCCTCCTGTTTTGAGGAAGTCTCTATTCTCTCTCACTTTCTGCCCTAGTAGAAGTGTAGCAGAAGTGTCTGCAGAACAGATACAGCTAGTCTGATGTTCAGTATGATACTAGTATGATACTAGTATGATACTTCATAACTTATTTTAGCTGAGGTTGGTTTTGCTAAATGGATGTAAAATCACAGAGTCATAGAACTGTTCAGTTTAGAAGGGACATTGAAAATCACCCAGTTCCAACCTCCCTTCCACGAGCAGGGACACCTTCCACTAGACCAGATTGCTTCAAGCCCCATCCTGCCTGGCCTTGAACACTTCCAGGGATAGGAAAAGGCTTACATTTTATTGCCATCCAAATTTTTCAGTAATTTTTCCACTGTAAATCAGCCAGATTAATGATAGCTTTCTAGGGTGGACTGAGTAATCTGTATTTGATATGATAAGATGTTAGGTTGGTTTCGATTGATACGTAGGTAAAATAGTGTTCTAAGAAAAATGGTCTAAAGTTTATTGTCTCTGTAAGAAGCTATTAATGTATTTAATGATGATTCCAGTGGTGGCATTTGGGTAAAGTCAACTTTACCCAACATAAGATATTATTTTTAACTTTTATTTGTCAATAATTATTGACAAATAAAAGTTAAAAATAATATCTTATGCTGCTACGTAGTTATGTTGAGCCAGTTGATATAGTCTCCCAACTGTCTTGATCTTTCTGTGTTGGTTCTAATCCCAAGGAACAGGGAAAAAAGTAAGAGTGAGGGGGAAATGTACCTGGGAATTAATAATTCTGAAGTAAAAAAGGAATCATATGTATATACAGCAGAGAAAGGTGACTAGCTATTAGCCCTCTAATAGAAAAGATGTTGTTAGGACAGGGACACAGTACAAGAGAGGTTCAGGAACCACAAAAGACAGGATGGAACTTGTTAATGGTGTCAGAATGGAAGGAAGAAAGAAAATAGGCTTCAAGAGCTCTGGTGAATTGGTGTGTAATACATGTCTTCTGTCATTTGTGAATTAAATCAGGAAGCCATCTTATAAAGTCCTGTGAAGACCATATGTGAAACCTATGCTGAACTTTGTGTTCTGTCACATTGTTAGTGATGTTGATGGTTAGACTGCCTTCATTCCTTTCCATTTCACTTGAAAAAAATAGATGTATAAATATATATAGTAATTAAAGTGTAACAGTTGAAGAAAAGCATGCAATGATGTCACAAATTATTAACATTACTCTATGGCTTTACATATTATTCATATTAATAACATCTATAATAATATAACACAGATAAAACAAATACAAGGCAACTATGGATTAGTGAGCTGTAATACCATTGAGGAGCTCCTTAGGAGGCCATAAGCATGAAAGCAAAGCTTGCCTACTTCGTTTAGTCACTAGGACATCAAGGTGGAAATGTAGTCACAGAGTTCAGCATTTTGTTTTATTTTTGAATATGTATGCCTATGTATTGAATTTCTGTCTGCCTCAGGCAGATGTTGTATATTTATCTCAGTGTTTCTGTTTCAGAATTTTGGTTTTTTCTTACCTGTTATTTCCTTCTGATTCTGTCTCTGAAAACCTCCATTGTAAGTCCTTGGGATGGTACCAGGAATATGGAAGTGCAGCCTTGTCATGTTGTGATACATGAAATGCATGCATAGGTCATGTGATGGTGCTACCTATGACTGGTATATGTTTAATGAAATTTTACAGCTTCTAATTGACAGCAGTGAGATGTAATATTGTTACATTAAGTGGACAGTTTGATGAATGTGATCTCCTGATTTCCATTTGAAAAATCTTCGGTGAAAACTGTGTTTTCTTACTTAAATATGTATAGCAACTGTGAAATTTAAATCATGGTTTCACCATTTCTTTTTATTATTGTATTTTCTATCTTTTATAATGATGTTGTGCTGCTTCTCATACAATTTAATTCTACTAGAATATATTGGATATGAAACCATTCTCCCTATAAAGTGTAAACCATCATTTGTGTTCAGTTGCTTTAGAATTAAATTAGCAAAGCTGTCCATCCCTTTTCTGCTGCCATTGAGGATTGTGTAAATTTGTGTATTTGTAACTTTATATCTGGAGAAACCCATTCATTAACCAAATAATTTGGATATGAATTTCATGTCTAGTACAACAGAATAAAAGAGAAAATTAGGATCCATAACTAACTTGCACATTACATTAGTCCAGCATGAATGATTTCCTCAGCAGTCTTCTTATCAACAAATGTAGCAAATGGAGATGCAGCTTCTGCTCCTTGTTTACCAGAGGTACTGGCATAAGGGAGGAAAGTAAAAACCACTCCATGCTTGGGATTGTGCTGAATGTCCTATTTTATGTCATGGGACTGCCTGTATGTGGCACAAGATGAACCAAATGAATGCAGGAGTGCTGGTCACCCTTGCAAGCCTGATGCTTGGGATACTTTTAGCAGTAAGGCTATGTAAGAAAGTTCAGGGTGGTAGCTCCTCCATGGCAGTGGTGGCCCAATCTTGATTTAATACTAAGCATCAGAATGAAAATATTCTGTTCTATTCTATTCTATTCTATTCTATTCTATTCTATTCTATTCTATTCTATTCTATTCATTGTCCTGTAACAAAACCATGCCATTCTATGAAAGCAGCCTTTCTTCCAATGAATAAATAAGAGGTGAGATAAGTGCACTGGGGTATTCAAAGCATGACTGAATTACTAAAAGGGGAGTTAACCACACCTAAGCTGATGACCACATTCTCATAACACTTGGTGGAAGTATTGTGCTATATTAATCCTTGATAAAACGCCTTCTGAAGTATTGCAGTTAAATTAATTTGGTCTTTTGTGTTCTGTTGCTGAACCAATACCAGGCTATAGTTTAAAATCAAAGAAGCAAGCTCTTCGTTATGTTAAGACCTATTTAAGCTTTTCAAGCAGAATTAACCAAAAGTTGCTAACAACAGCTAATTACAGTATATTAAAATATGGTATTTCCTTTTTCTTTAAGTATGCTATTTAACAGTTCTAATTTTTTAATCTTATTTTTAGTATTTGGTGTAGTACTGGGCATATTTTTATCTGCTCTCTTTTTTTGTGTTACAAAAGTCTATCAGCTTGAGCATTCTTACTGCTAGACATGAACACTGTACTCCTGTGTTTTCCTGGCTTGGCCTTCCCTGCAAAAAGTGCCCTGCTGTGGTATTGTCCATTTCCTAATCTAACATAGACTAGATTTGCTATTCTTATAGTACTTTCATAAGGAAGCAGAAGTTTTTTAAGTCAATGCAGTCATACTATCTGTCAGTCCCCCACAATAATTCCTGAAGCTGTTGAACAACTTCACACAAATTTGATGGAGAAGTAGAGGCCTCAAAAACACTAATATCCATGAAAACGAATGGACTATTTAACAAAAACATGCAAAAGAGTGCATATGCTGAGGAAAAAGGCTGCAGCATTAAGAATGCCCATACTGTTATTCATAAAGCTCCATTGCTTACAGAACTACTGAGTTTTGTTATTTTGCTTCCACCCATAATAATTTCTTTGTTAATTCATTCCACATCCAGTTGCTATTATGGATGTAGAACTACGTACCACATATTACTTGAGACTCTTCTTTGGAAGTTGCTTCATGTGCAATTTGGGTGGAATCCTCTCTCCTTCAAATACAGTTTAGTTTGTATTTTATAAAGAGTGACTGCTGTCTTTTTTTACTCTGACATTTAATCATTAAAATGTGAGGGTTGGTATTTTTTTTTTACGAGAAATGAGAACTAGTAGGAAGATAATTGTGGACTATTTCTTTTCTGAATTTTGACTTCCATTTCCCAGAGGAGTAAAATGTTTGGGAAAGTAGGTTACATCATGTTCCTTCATTGAAGACTACATGCAAGAGAGAATATACATGAACTTTTAAAGAAGATTTGTATTTATTTACATCTAACTACCATAGTGGTAGATGTGCATGAGACCCTAGAAAGGGAAGAATTTGCAATGAATGGAAATTTGTTCATATTTTTTATTATTTTATGGAACATGGTGAAAAGTTATTTGTGGCAGAAATACATTTCTTTGAAATGGCATTCTGCTTCCCTAAAAAGTTCCTCCAGTTCCTAAAGTGTGCATACCCTGGCCGTATCCCATTCAGTTTGAGCAACAAAGGGAACACAGGACAGAGACAACAGCATCTCCACTAAGTAATACTAAATAAGAGTATTTAAAAAACCAGTTCATTTTCAAATCTTAGTCTATCCAATGCAGTGATGAAACATAGGTCCTGGGGAAACAAATACTGTGGTACATAATAATAACAAAGAATGGAGGAAAGGTCATGCAGAGGAGGTTGAAATAATGCCACATGAACAGCTTTACTTCAGGCATGTTCTGTTTTTTAAATGCTTTGCTTTTGCAACTTCAGCATTCTTTTAATGTAGAAGATGAAACAAAAATTTGCTTTTTAAAAAGTAATCATAATAGCAATTCCTTTACACAGATTTACTGACCTCGTATTTATCACAGTGTTGTGAAATTTAGGTCTGCTCCTCAGACTTCACTGCTTCATCCATCTAGTTGCAGCATTTTGCTGTTGTTCGTTGTGGCACATGAGGTACTAGAAGAAAATGAGACAAACATTGCAGGTAGACCTAATAATTACTTGCTATGAATTATTTAACATATTTAAATATAATATATGTATGCATTACATGTCATTCAAAAAGACCCCTAAGCACTTTAAGCTATGTTTAAAAGAAAATTGGTTTTTTACACTCGCTTAAATGCACCCTCTGCTGGGGTAAAACACAACAGCTGTGAAGTGCAATGTGATCTGTAAGCACAAATGTTCAGGAATTCTGTTTTATGGTTCATGTGAAATACTGTGAGCAGCCAAAATTCATGCTCCTCTTCAGGGAAAATTGGGAATTGATTTATTGCTGATACACAGAGGAAAATATCACCTGTATCATCTTGAGCCAGTACTAGTTCTTCTCTTAAAACCTTATGCTACTCATTTGTCACAGGCCGGAGATAGAATTTCCTGTAGTTTAATTTGTCTTTCAGAATTTCCATGTTTGTCAGCCTGTTTTATTTCTGTTAAATGAAGTTGAAAAATACCATCAAGAAGCTGCTCGATGTTGTGTTTGTGTTGTTCCTTTGTTGAGCTGTAAATACTTGTTTGCTTTTCACATAAACTGTATTTGTTGTGGGTATTCCTACTTTAAATCAAACAACCAAAGACTACTTAAGCTTACCCTGAGCTTCTCCTTGCTCCTGAGAGTAGTACCAACTTCCTAAGAGTCTTGCCTTAGATGGATGGCAATGAGTGACTAGTTGTGGGGACCAGCACCAGAGGCTACTTTGGTGACAGAATGTGTTGTGTGTGCTTTCCCATTGCATATTAGCAGCTCCCCAGAAACCCTGCTGGCAGCATGAAAGAATTTTAAAAAAATGTGTTTTTTCCTCTTCCTGTTAAAAAGAGGAGTCCAAGTAGAAGAGAGGCAGGTTTTTCAGAACTTAGATTAATTCCACTGTGAAAAAAGTCTTAGGGTAAGTGTGGAAGCTCTGTTCCACCCCAAAATGAGTGACCTAGCAATTAAGCTCTTTTTATTGGGTTTTTGTTTCAGATCTTTTGCTTTATTTCTGTCTTTTTTTTTTTCTTCTATCAGGTTTCTAGTAGTAGATACCATTTCAGAAACCAGTGCATCCCACTAAAGGCCATGTGTCACTTAATCATAATACTTTATCTGAAAGACCTGTGAAATAAAGAGACTTTACAAGCAAATAGAATTTTTACTATATATTCTCTAACCATAAGGGGATTACTTGACCTCCTGTGTCTTTTGCACACATCAAACTCTACACTTAAGCTGTCTTGAAGCTTGAGTTCATCCTCTAGGGATTTTCCTTTTGTCTGTCAGTCTACAGATAGAAAAATATGTCCAGTTATATTTAGCCATATGTTGACCATCTCTGTCTTTTGACTGTGAATATTATCAAACATTAAAAAAAAAATTCAGTTACACTAGCTGTGATAATGACAGTGTTTTGATATTTTATGATTAATAGTTTGTGCAAGTTTCTACTTGGCCTGTTACTAAAAATTTTTTTAGGTATTCTTTGATCTCATTATAGTTATTACTAAATTAATACTGATTTTCCTCTTTACAGAACTTTAGAGTTCCCCATAAAAGAGTGTTTCATGGAGACTGATGTTTGAGCTTCAGTGTTCAGTGAGACATTTCCACATGTGTGATGTCCCATACATCCTGATACACATTGCTTTGTAACCTCTGGCTGGAGATCTTTGTGGGCATGTGCATGCTGCTCCCACTCAGGGCCTGGCTTCAGGTGTCTGCACAAAAGAACATTTAGCTCTTCCTTCCATTGAGCCTGAATGACAACTGCTGGGTGAAGGGCTGGTTTCTACCCATGCCAGTGAGTGATGGCAGTCATTATTGCCTTTATAAGACAACCTGTGACTCTCAGGGGATGGAATATGCTGCTGCAGCTATCTGGGGGTTTTTACCTGTTTTTGAACCACCACATATGGCTTGTTTTTCTTTTCTGACAGTAGATCTTATTTAATCTGACATTTTGTTTTGGTTAGAAAGTTAACATGAATAACAATGTTTCTATTTAAGAAAGTCTTGAGCAGAAGCTAAATTTGTTTGTTGCTCAAAAATACCTGGACAAGTAGGGGGAACTCTTCTTCTTGGATTCAGTCTGTGAATTAAGGAGATGGTTTAACCATATGCACAGAACCTAGTAAAATTGGTGCTTTCTAAAATTTTTGAAATCCTGGAGAATAGCTAATAATTTTCTTGAGAAGTTCTACATTATATGTTTTGTCCAATTAATTTTGATCCATCATAGTCCCCCAGTTCTGTATTGGGGCAACTAAATTAGTAATTTTGGAATTACTTTAAGGTTTTGTGGCTTATTCAAATACAAGAGTGCTACACAGTTAGACAAGTATTAGCTTCTAGGTTAGCTATCTACCAGTTGTGATTCCCACACAACAACTTATCTAAAGGTCTCCGCACTCATGAAAAAATGACTTCTCTGTTTTTTTAAAATTTTGAGATTTTCTATTTTCTCAATTAGAAATGTGAGATATCAGAACTTCCCCATAAAATATTTTGTATTCCTTCTACTGTCTTGACCTTCTGTGTAAAGCACTGGATTTCTGCAATAGATAAGTAAGAATACACATAAGAAATGTAATACTGTCTTTTTACGCAGAGGGTAATTCAGCCTCTCCCTTAGCTGACAATTGTAGAAATACTTCCACAGCATTCCACAGTTTATGTAGAACACTCTTCATCACTGACATTCAAAGTGTTCATCTGCAGCATAACTTACCTCAGTCTTAAATGAGCAATTGTTTTTGGCACCACAGGAAATATTGGAACACAAATAAAAAACAAATTCATTTTCTGCTAGCTGCAGAAGGGTTACTGGGAAGGGATCTGAAAAGGAAGTTTTGGCTCCCTCTTCCAGATATCTCAAATATCTCAGCTGATCAACCAGCAAATGCCTCACTAGATTATGATTCCCTTTGCTTATTGCTTAATGTAGTTAGAGTGCTATGATTTTATCTGATTTACAATCTTGTTTCTGGATAGCAGTGTGAGTTCCTGACAGTATTTTTTAAGGTCATATTGTTAATAGTCATCATCTAGTTCATAATCAACATAATAAAACTATGTAGTAAGTGTTGATGTAGGTTTATGTGTTTCATCATGACAGGAAATTGTTACTGATTTTTAGATGAGGACTAAGTCTAAACCCTAACCATAGAAAAAGAGAAGTTTTTACTACACTTAAGGATGATAATCACCAACAAGAACTAAAAAGATTTAAAAGGACCTATCCTAGGTATTGAATGCCTTGCCACAGGTTGTCTTTACCATGCAATGAGTTCCATGTATCACTTGTGCTGGTAACGTTCCAGTCAAATTAGTATTCTGTCCAGCCTGTAAAGTGGAAATGTCAGGTGGGGAGCCAGGCTGGTTATTGCTGGCACTAATGAAAACATCAAGCAATTGAAGAAGTAACAATAGCAGTAACAATAGCTCTCACTTTTTCTTTTTGGTCTGTTCCTCAAAAACTTGCTTGCTGGGTTGCAAACGTAAAAATTAGGCTTCCCTGTATTAAATGTACAATTCAGTATTTACACAGTGGGCCATTGGCCTGCCTTCCACCTGCTAATGTAATTTGGTTTTTTTTAAAGAATATGTAAAATGTTACCTGTAAGTAGTTCACATTAAATTTAAGTAAGAACATAACACTATCTCTCCCTATTATTTTCTTACTGCAGTATTTTTTTTTGTATGTAATATTTCCACTCTTGTATCCAGCTCTCTGAAGGTTCTGTGGGTGGAGGGATTTGCTTTGTTACCTTTTAGCAAAAGCAGTTATGTTCACCAGCTGTAATGCTGAGCCTTCAGTGGAGTTCTGGATATATGAAATGTACTTTTAATGAAAGCTGCTCGTGTTTGTTTCAGACTCAAAACACATTTGAACGTAACTCATACATGGTGAGGTTCTGAGTCATATAAAGAAATCTAAACATTTTTAAATGGCTGTACTTACGAATAACCCCATAAATAGTAATACTTCTCCCGTGGAACTGTAAGCAGTTAAATTTTGTAAGGTTTTTTAATCTTGGAGAATTCAGGGTTTTTTCCCTATAAATTCTGAAACACCATAAGAAATACCTAGCATCTGTCCTCGCTTTTGAAAGCTACAATTTCTGTGGGGTTTTTTATCAACTTTTATCCATGCATCAATTAATTCCCTGTAAGGGTTTAATTTTCTCTAAAAAAGTATATTTAAAAAAGTCCACTACTGTAAAGTGTTTAGGTTTGGCAGCTGTGAGCTGTACAGTAAAGTGGGATTTCAGATTTAATAGATTACTTGCATTTCTAGATTCCAAGCAGTTGTCAAATGGTTGTCTTGATCTCTGGAAAATGGAAGAGATAAGTGAAATATGTGTGTTTAGTTTCAAGTCTGGATTTTCTAGTTTATTCTGACCACTAGGGAGAAAAATGCCTTTATTTCAATATGAAATGGATACAAAAGAAGAAAAATAACTGTGTGCCTGATGTCATTAACAATATCTTGTGTAGTAAATATAATACGAGTAGGATTTGGCTTTGATATTGTACGCCTGTGACGATTTCACGTATTAGGGTTGTTTCCAAGAAGCCTGCCCAGGACTAATTAAAACCAGGGAATTTAACTTCTGCAGGCTTTTGTAAAAATGAAGCTGTTCGGATTAATATCTTGACTGTAAACTGAAAGGAATTTCATAAGACTGTGTCGGATAATTTGTAAAGTTTTAATAAAAGGAGCTAAGTAACATTTGTTCTGATCATATGCTTTCTTCTTCTTTGCAGAATTAGAAGTTATTTTTAATATTTGATGCATAAAAACACCTAAAATTACCTAGTTACAGCATAACATTTAATAAATTACGCTGCCATTGCGTGCTTTTCTAGGAACCCTTATTTGTAACAGATTCACTCCTTGGAAATAAAAGAAGTGAAGTAGCCTGAATAGTATCACATGATGGCACTGTTTCCATTTCCACCTCCAATATTATGAAATAAAGCTATAATAAACTGGTATTAAAATGGTATGTAATTCCAATATACTTTGTATAATTTATGTAAAAGAAAAAATCTAACCACTCTGGTTATTAATATAGGTATTAAAATGGATGTATAGTTTTCTTAGAAAAGTGTTTTTTTAAAACTTTGCATATTTATAGTATTCCTTATTTTGATTGTAGAACAAGAATCCTCCACAATATATAATGTTTATGAATGCTAAACTGTACAGATTCATTTAGCATTGTGTTAGGAAAAAAACCCTGTTAATTGTTGAATAAATGGGATGTTTTATTTTTTGTTTTGATTTTACTGTGGAAAGAAAGCTAATAGCTGGCCTTTTTGTATTTAATATAAAGCCTTTTTGTGGTAAATTAGATCATTAATACAGACACATTTTTAAAAAATGCAAATTAGCTTTCCATGAGCAGAAAAGAGCTTAAAGTGTAGTAAGGTCAGAGGCAGGATCAGACATATTTGTAAAATGAATTATATTCAAGTAGGAATATGAGGGAAAATATGAATGTAAAAAAAGTCAGTGATTTATAGTATATAGATGGTAGATGTCATATTATTTAATTTTAAAATATTCTGACTCAATACCCATAAATGTTCATGTTCTTTTTAGTAATATAAATTAATAATCACTTCTAAATTAATATTTTCTATTTGTAGAATCATCAATATTAATTTTTAGGAAGAGAAAACACATTGCTGATTAAAAAAAAAAAAAAAGGTGCTGGGTGTGATTCTGCTGTGCTGCAGATTACTTTAGAGTAAGATAAATATCCAGTCCCACCATTCTCTCATATAAAATTAGACTGTTCTAAACATTTCTCTGTTATGGGGATTGTTGCTAAAACAAAACAAAATAAAAGCCCTTCAAGAGGAAGTAAGAAAAATACCCAGTGGTGCTACGGAGCTAATAGCTGGGGTTTGGATTTGTGCCAGATGGGTGCTTGCACTCCAGGAATGTCCTCTGCCAGTATAAACTTCTGTGAGGCTTTTCTGTGTCTTTTTTTTAATGTGAAATCAGGGGCAAGCAAAAATGTTTTTTTAAAAAAAAACACCTGTCATGTAAAATTTTACTTTACTTAAAATTTAGTGAGTTATCATATTAGCTAAGTAGAAGAGGGCTTAATACATTCTTCTGAACTTCATCAGTAAACTTGTTTAAATAATAAGAAAAAATTGTTTCAGTACACCTTAAAAATAATTTATTTATATGCAGTATGTCATAACATTTAATCACTAAAGAAAATTGCTCCTGTTGGTAAAATCAGTGGTAGAAGCTCACTGTACCAGTCTATTAAAATGTTTTTAAATAATTTAATTTCTCTAATTTGTTTGCTTTAGTCAATAAACAATACTTGCATAATTTCAGTTTGACATTTTGATTTGTTTTCTAGATATTCTGGTTAGAAGTACTGCTTTACAGAAGTGTTTCTGTGTTACACTACCTTTCTCTCAGTATCTAATAGTCCACTCCCTTGTATCATGTTAGAGAGAGAGATTAAAATTATTGTTATTTTGAAATTTTTTTTTGCAAAGTTTTTAAAAGATGTAGTGATATTGCTGGACTCACATAATAAATAGCAATAGATAAGGAAAAGCCTTCATTACTCACAGCTGTCTATTCATTTCTGTGTCCCATTTGTTCATGTATGAGGTGAAGAATTCCAGAATACAGTAAGTGAACGCTGCTCTGCTCAGTGTATTTCACCATTCAAATTATGTGCAATTTCACAATGCCAGTGTTACTTCTCAGGACAAATTTCATACAATAGTAATTCTGTGATTATTCATCCAGTTTAATTAATTCAATTAAGTAAGTCTGCTGTCAGGTGTCCTTTTAATAATTGAATCAACATGCAGATACATAATAAGCATAAAAGCATTTCTGTGGCTGCAGTAAATTTAGATCCAAAAGAATCTGCTATTCCACTACATTTGATATAGATTATTCTATAATATTTCAGTAATGGGTTGCACAAAGGCTGCCTTTTAATTCTTTGCTTTCTCAAATGTCTTTATATATAATGGTTTAAAACAGAAGGTGTTCAAAAGAGGGTGACCTTTTTCCATTACCATAGTTCCTGTCATTAATGCATTATAATTTTCTTTAGAAGTCTGGAAAAAATGTGTATATATGCACTCTGTAGCAGGTATGAATCAAAGTGTGTTAGTGAAAGTTAAGAATTGTATGTTATTACTAAAAAAGGAGGGGGAAAAATAAAAGAAAAATGTGAGGAAGTAATTTTATTGTTATTTTTACTGAGAAAGTTTAAACAAACCTTACACTTTATACAAAGCAGTTACAGACTTGAGAATTTTGGCATTTGTAATCTGAACGAACAGCAGTTGACCTACTCAGATACTAAAAATAATATGCTCCTTAACTAAATTTAAAGCCAATAGAATGTTGTATTAGGCTGGATTGTATATAAAGGCCAATAATTTATCTCCATCCTCTGCAATATATTACCATAGATGTTATTTTAATAACATATATATTAAAAAAACACAATAAACGATTTACTTGGCGTACTCTCAATGGTGCTTGATGTCATAATTATTGTAAATATTAATTGCTGTGCTAAAAATGTAAGCAGGATGACTTTGTATTAGATGAAAAATGAAAATAGTCTGTGTACGGGTAAATAGATAATCATACAAAAGTAATTGGGGTTTTAAAACCCCAATCTATTCTGCCAGCATGAGCTCGTTTGCATGTTAATCACAAGAGTGATTTCCTACTTCACAAGGAAGTCCACACTCTTTCATAACCACTTTTAATTGCATTTAAAATGTTGCAGGGTTGGGATATTAGAAATGGAGGCGTATCAGTGTCAAATTAATAAAAAAATTGTTTCTGAAAATCTTTATGGACTACAGATTAAAATATTATGGGGTTTTTTTGTTAGAAAATACAAAATGTGTTTTAGGATATATTTTAAGGGAGGCATGTTAAATGATAAAAACAGATTAATTTGTACAGGTGTTGTTTCTTTAGAAATTTGATAAATGGAAACCTCTTTTTAGCTGGAAAGTATAAAATGCATTTTTATTAGTAAATTGCTTCATACATTGACCAGTATTCTAATTAATTTCTCATTAGTCAATAAAATAGTAAATTAGCAACAGTTAAAAATGTGTTTTTATAATAAAGCATTAGACAGTGTGACATTAGAAAGCTGTATGTAAAATTCCTTTCAGTTATATACCATTTTACTTCTATTTGTATTCACAGGAATCCAGTTAATCATTTTAATGGAAAATAATTTTGCTGCTTTCATATATAGATTTTTACTAGTTATTTTGAAATCCTATGCTAAAAATAATAGAAACCAAAAAAGCAATTACAGATCAGAATTCACATAATTTATGTATGCTGCATGCTGTCACTTGAGATTCATTCTAGAATAAATTGTGACAAAAATTTATGTATTTGTTATTATTTATCGCTAACTCTGCCTCTAAAATTAGAGGTAGGAATAAAAATCGTAGAAAGCTGTTTAAGAGTTCTTTTTTCCCTTTATGTTCAGAGTGGTGCAGTAATAAATGGACAACATTTTAAATGATTTTGTGATATTCATATAAGATTCAACAGAGCTTCCTCTGTAATCTGTAAAAGGCCAATGTCAAAGTAAAGACAAAATGACTTGTTCTCTGAAGACAGGAACGAAGAAATGTAGCTCTCTAATAAAATAGTGTTAAGTTCACAATGGTTACATTGTGATCAGTCTCAAAGATACAAAAACTAATTTTTAGTCAAGCTGTTAAAAATTATATATTTAAGAAGATGAAAAGTTTGAGGATTAAAGAAAAATCACTCACAATTTTAAAGAGGGTATATTTGCTTTCATCACCAGGTGTTCTTTCTAATATAAATTACCAAGATGATGTTTCCATAACATAGCTTGGGGTGCTCTGGAGATTAAAACTACCAAAACAGACCTATTAAATTTTTCATAGGGAGGGTCCACCAGGGATAATAAGCCAATATTCCTTGTCCCATATTCCAGATGTTTTATGTAATTCTGCATCTTGCTAAACCTAAATTGTAGCTTTTCCAGAAAAAATGTACTATGGAGACCAAGATGAAAGGCAAGAACTGTTGAAATGTTAATTTTACTATCTGCTGTTGAGGTCTGTTACCTTTTTTGTATTTTTTTTCCTACTCCCAGTAGCTCAGTTCTGTTTTATGAATGTTGTGGTATTTCAGTTGTTTGAAGTTTTGAAACTTGGAGCGTGACTTTGACTTGGCAAAACACAATGCCACATGGTGTGTGACACGCTGATGGATAGTCTTTGATCCATATGATTCACAATCTTTCTACTTTTAACTTGATTCAGGATGAGAAAAATAAAATTTAACAGTAAAAAAAGCTTTAGCAATAATCCTTTTAATATAAACCCAGAAAAATTATAAATAAAGTAGTTCTATTTACTAATTATCAATTAATAATGTAATGAACAAAAATATATTATGTTGTTTTTTTCATGTAGACTGTGGACATTTAAAAACAATATTGGGGTTATTGCACAGCTGTGGAATATTTCTGCATTGATCTGAAACAGTTAATGCTTTAAAATGAAGTACTGCTGCACTTCACAGATCAGTTGGCAAATGTGATGAAATAAATACCCTAGGCCACTGTTCTGATTCCCACTCCTCAGTCTCCTGTGGTACCCCAGTGATGGCTGACCAGCAGAAAAGTTCATGGGCTGGTTCCTGCTGCAGTTTGGCACAGACATGGGTCTGCTCTATGTGAATTGATGTCTGGTTGGTTTTATTTTTGATCCAACATGAGATCCAGGTGGGTGATGGGGATTACACAAGAGGAAGGAGCCAATGCATTTGAAGGGCAAGTCTTTGGCTGCATTCAGGTGGGCTGTTCTAGGAACAGCAAGAGACACCTGGCTGCTGACTGGCCCATAGGTTTTTTTCCACTGATTGATTATTTTCAACATAGTTGTTCAGATGCATTGTTCTGTGGTAGATGTTTCTCACTGCACAACTTCTTATATTAAATGAGTTTTCTAAAACCGTTACTTTTATACTTTATAATTTATTACACTTCAATTTCTGAAAATAAGACTTGTATGGAGGCTTGTGCTATTAAGGGCTAATGCCCTGATAGAAATATTGAATGAATGCTTACAATTTTCTAACATTTGGTGTTCCTGATCTTTAGCAATTCAGTTCTTATCAGTTTTCTCTTTTCCTAAATTTTTTAATTTAAAAAATCTTTAAAATTTGTTGAATTTTCCTTCAGCTTTGTCTAGAAGAGTGAAAAATAAGTACGTAGATAATACAATATACCAGGGAAAAATAGAAAGTTACAGGAGAGAGAGTATTTGCTTAAATTTTAGAATTTGTTTCAATTAATTTAACTCGCTTTCCTTTGGAAAACAGAGGTTTTATTAAAAAAAATCCACAATATTTTCATCTGTTCAACTTAAAGTTCCTATTCTAGTTCATTTGACTTCCAACCCTTTTAGAAAAAATAAAGGGAGAGTTGTGATTATCCTCCTGACTCTATAAACTAAGAAACCAGGTAACCTTGGTCTCTGTTCCACATGTTTTTGGGAGAGAAACCTAGGGAAATTTCTTTCTGGCCTATTTCTACATCATAAAGAAGGAAAGAAGTGAAAAGCATAAACTCTGTTATGTAGGTGTTTTTCACCTGTGGGGAGAAAAAAAGTGAGAAAATGTGCAATCTGTTCCTGAAGAGATTTCCTGCTTGCCATATGTGGCTACACTGCCTTCAGGTGTGCTATACATAATGTACATGAGACTATTTGGAGAACTGCATTAGTTCTAATATAAACACATAACCTTTCTAAACCTGTCATTTTGGCCATGATTTTAAACCAAGTGTATTTAACAAATCTTTGTAAAAAAGGATTTTTTTAAGGTGACTTCAGCAATCTAATTGGTTTTTGTGGTTCTGTAACTTTAGAGCAAAAAGGTCTTCCTGTGAAAAATAGAGGCACTTCAATTTTTTTTCTTGTCACTACTTGGCAAACTATTAAATCTCTGAAAATGAAATATATTTTATTTCATTCTTATATGCAAAATTAAGATTGCTGTTCTTTTACACACTCAAGATTTTTTCTTAGTATTTTATTTTCTGCTTTTGCAATAGTTGAAGTATTAGGGCTGAAAAGTGGGGCAAAATGATCCTTTTATCTTTTAAACATGTACAGTCAGTGATTGTAACCATTTTCCCTAATCTGTTTCCATAGTTTGTTTCTACTTTTTTCCTAGAGGCAGTATGGTGTGATTGTTCTGCCACAGTTCATATTAGTTATTATGAATTTTGCACAGTTTTCAGATCAAGTCCTTTAATGTCTACTATTAATAAAAGCAGCAGAGTTCCCCAGTTTGAGCAGAAGTTTTATAAATGTGTGGTAAAATAATGGAGAGCATTTGAGTTGGATGGCTTATAGCTGATGATTTTCAATTAGGACCAATGCCTAAAAAGAATCCCTTCAAACGTGCTATGTCTGCACTTGATACTAGTATCTCTCCTACTTCATTCTAAAGTAGATCTGTGCTATTCACTGTGGTGAAGCCTTCAGAGTCTGAATTTGCAGACTGTATTTCATTTAGGAAGGAAAATATTTCAGAGTTCTTGCATTCCTTACAAAAAACCCAAACTCTTAGACTTTCAGTAAGATGTATATGGGAGAATAGCATAGGGTGAGGAATAAACCTGTAAAGGTGCTTTAGGTATTTGGAGTGACTTGTGCCTGTTTAGAAATAGGACAGCCCATGGTTGAGCAGCCTGACATTGCATGTCCTGCGTGGAGCTCATGGCCCAGGTCTCTGAGCCCAGGGCCTGTTTTCCAGCCCTGAAGGAAAGTGGCACAGTACCTTCTATCCTTATCTCTACCCTCTGTTTCCCTTCACAAGCTCTGTTGACTGCCCAAACAGAGAGGCCTCCACTTGCCCTGTGTGCTGGGCCAGTCCCTGCTTGGTGCAGGCTCTGCCTGTGCCAGGGTTAAATGGTAATGGGCACTTGCAGTAGGATGCTTGAGCCAGTGCTGCTCTGTAATAAATCCCTAGCTCTTGAATCAGATAATGCTCCACAGTGGCTTACAGCAGGCTTTGTATGTTTCTGGGGAATTGTTGGCTTAGAGTGCCTGAAACAATATGGCCATTGTCTTGCTGCATGTGGGATTCATGAAGAAGGATGCTGCAGGATTCAGGTTTACAGCAACAATGATGATGTGGATGACAGCTCCATGATATCAACCTGGAGCATGCCCAGGAACTGATTGGTTTTCTGATCGTGTCTAATTTTTATAATATTTGAAAGCACTGGTTAACTTCTTGGCTTCTTCTAGAAGAAAGCCTAGAAATTAATTAAATATACATGAAATGTGATGGCCAGAGAAGGGAGGGTACCAATTGTCTTCTCATGTGAATGTCTTATGATTTTCATTATCCTAGTTCCATATATTTTTTCTATATTGCTTTGTATGCTGAAATTTAAGGAAGGGTCAAGTAAAAAACCTAAGAGGTATAAGCTTGAGATTTATGGGAAGAAATTTTGAGGAATAGAAAAGAGAATTAGTCCAAATGTCTGACAAGATGGGACAGAGTTGTTCCTGTAAAACCTACTGAAATTTCTCCCAGGGAGCTGATGTTGCAGCTGCTGCTGCTTCTACAGATTTTTCTAACCACATAGCCCATGTCTGGGTTCCCCCTGCATGTTTTTATTTTTTCCTACTAAAAATCTTATAAGGGATCTCTCCTATTTCATTCTGATGGGAAGAGAGATGTGGAGGTCAGATTCCCCTGATTTGACTTCCTTTGCTTCATCCTTCAAGAGCCCCTAATCATGGAGATGTGGTGCCACCTCTCCAACAGCCCATGTTGCCTTGCAGCTCAGAGCACTCTCTTTGGAGTGGGCTGGAAGCAGAAGCACCTGGGGGAGCTACAAATACACAAATATATATATGTGGTATATACTAAGTCCAGTTCTTGCCAAGCTGTTTCATTGACTTTAACTAGTGTGGTTCTTACTTTTAGGAAGAACTTTTATTTTTGTCTATACATGTAAGTTGATATGGTCTTCTGTCAATGAAACAAGGTTCATACATATTCATTTCCTCTTTGAAACTGTTTCTGGCTTTCAGGCATGTTTATCATGGTATTTAGTTCATGGATGTTGCAAAGATCAAAGGATGAAACCAGAACAAGTATCTCATCCCTGTAGGTCCAGAGGTTTTGAACAATCCTTTGTATTTTGGTTAGATTTTCCCATGTTCACTTACCATATGCAACAGATCATTGCCTTGCTCAGAATTCCAGTGCTGTAGCTGAGAACAAGTCAAAGCAAGGTCTCCTCAGCAGCCATGGTTTTATATGTGAAGAGCTATTGTATGCATAGCCAGTAGAATGTTTGGAAGAATTGAATTGTTTTATTAGCTTTGGGTATTTTCATATTCTTTCAAGCTTTTTACATGGTTATCCTGTTCCATGCAGGATAGATGCAGTTATCAGTGCTCCTTGTACTGTTGTTACTAAAGAAGAATTTAAGTCGATGTAATGACTGGCTATTGGTTCTTACAAAAAGTTAAAATAGTCACTCATTGCCAACTGCTTTTCTGTTGTTCATTTTATATTGAACATTTCTGGTGAGATCTTGAGCTTGTATATTCCCTCATACTTCGTGTGAAAAGCCAATCTTTTGCTGTCCTTTTTACTGTGTTTTTCTTCTGGTCATTGGTTTACTGTTCACTTGGCGTGCTATGGTCATTGGAATAGAAATTCAAGTAGCACCTTTGATTATCATGGCACTGTGTGCTGTAGAAAAGCAAAGAAATTCATTCTTCCCTTAAGATTTACAGTCCTTTGGAACTCCAGCTACCTCATGGCTTTACAATACGCCAGGGCTCCTGATAAGTATGAGTGATACCTTAACAAACTTGTTTGCAGGTACAGGAGATCTCTTTTTCACAATGATGGCACTTCTGTATTTTTATGTGCTGCTGTTTATGTGTGTCTGCCATGTCATAATATTTTGTCCCTTTTCATATCCAATTTACTATCCAGGAACACACTTAGGGATGTTATTGTGAGGGTTATTCCTTCCCATTGAACCTGAGATGTTAATTTTTCATCTAGTTGAAAAATTTTATGATGTGCTGCTAAACTGATGTTTTTAATCTTCTTTAAGGTCTTTCTGTAAAACTGTAATTTCCATGTTTACATTGTCAATTTTCAGTGTTTTTTCAGTTTATTACAAATGGCCTTTTTTGGTGTTGGTATTCACATTAATTTCTATAGAACCTTAAGGATCTGTTACTTTAGAATACTTTAAGACAAGACTACTACTAACAGAATGTGGGTATATCAGTAAAATTCTTTTCCATCTCTTGCTTTCCATCTTGTATCATTAGTCTGTTTGTTCATATCTAGTCATGTTCTAAGTAATGTGTCATAATATACATATAATTTTACACTAATTAAAGAACCTACAAAGGTAATATTGCTGTATAGTAAGAACATCATAATATACTTAATTTTCCTACATTTTTCAAGTTTAATTGTTCATTTAACAGTCTGGTTTTGTTTATGAATTAGAGAATAAGAAAGGTTCTCTGGGATTTTTTACTCTTGGAATATAAACTTGTGTTGTGCATAAGACATGGCATTTTCTGGTGAGATTTTATTCTGTTACCCAGAAGATATCTTCACTTATCCTGTGAATACAATACCTTCAGTTTCAGTGAAGTATTCCTGGAAGATTTTTGGTTTTCTTATCTGGTCTTCTGATCTTCATGTTCATAAGGAATAACTCTTTTTCCTTAGTCAGAAGAGATCACTGCTACAAAATTTTACTATGCCTACTTCTTCTTTTATTACGTATGCTTAAATTTTCAGATTACAATTTTGCAGTGTAAATATGATACTTATAGAGGGTAATGTAACAGGTTGCATCTCCTCCCGTGCTTTGTAACACAGGAGGCTTCAATTCGGTCAGTAACTGTATTGTCTGATCAGATGTCAAATTCCTGGTGACCAGACACCCACAATGGCTTTAACATCCATATAAACAGTAGCTGGGGCATGGTGTGTCCCCAGAGCCACCATGAAATAGTTGTGTCTTTGTCTTTAAAGAGAATGGTGACTGTATTTTGGAGCGGGATTGGAGGAGGCTGTAATACGCAATCCCATGTTGTACAGGAGGGCAGCTATTTTATTCCAACTAAATCCATTGCTTACAGATTTTCTTCTTCTGGCTGGCAGATTGGGTTAAGATAGACTACTGGTAATTAGGGTGACGAGTAAAGATTTAAAGTGTAGGTCTATCTGTAGATATTTTGTAAATAATTTCAGTGCTGAAGAAGGGAGTGCATTTTCTCATCTGAGTGTCTCTAGGCTCAATCTGCAGTCATTGGATGTTATGTGATAGTGAAGAATGTTCTGTTTATCACATACTTTTAACTTGTCCTTTCAGAATCTGAATAGAGGAACACACTGTGAGTTCAATATATAAGAAATGTTTTCTGGTTAGCTGAATTGTCTTTTAAAGTATGCCAATTTATGGTCAACATTAGAACTGGTCACGGTGCTCTGCAATGGTTATGTTACCTTGGGATTTAAAAAAGCATAACCTTCCTTTTCTCATTCTTTATGTTTTCAAGGGTCTTTGCCCATTTGACTAGTGTGCCATGGGACTTAACTATGCATCGTAACTCCATGTCTGTAATTTTTCTGAGACACCATGTTTCATCCTCTGAATATGGACTTTTTCCTTTGTAGCTAGAAGTGTAGCTTTACACATGTGGTGGTATGAAAAGTATTCCTTTTAATTCCTTTCAAATGTTTAAGTAAAACATTCCCAGAGATTCAGATTATTTCGTTATAGTAGCTGGCTCTCCTCATTGCCATTTGCTGTGTTGTCAGCAAACGTCATCAGTAATGAATTTGCAGTTTCTTGAAGGTCATTGGTAAAAGAATGGAACAGTATGGGACCAGTCACCTATCACGGTAGATCACGCTTACAAATGCCCTCAATATAATTCCCTGTTTGCAATTACATTCTGAGACTTACTGATTTGTCTGTTTCTAATCCATTCTAATCCATAACGTATTTTTGATGTTAATTTTGTATCATTCTTGCTTTGAAGTCCTGGAGTGGTGCTCAGCAAGCTAACATGCAGAAAGTATTTTTCACTGAAGTCAAGTGGGATGTCAAGTTTCAGTGAAGTCAAGTTTGCTTAAAACCAGGTATAAGTAAAAGGTGGCCATAGATTAGAGGCCTGAATATTTTGTTTGAACACACAGTGATGAATTTTTATTAATACAAGCAAAGTTTCTCTAAAAATTCCTAACTTCTGTATTTAAGAATCATAATACTGTATTGCTATATAATAAAAAAGTCTGTATTTAGAGATTTTTTTATTATTTTCATTTATATAATTTTCTAAATTGAGAGGAATAATTTTTCTAGCTTCAAGTTACTTGTAGCATAATTTGATTTGAGAAGACCTGAAAATTTTAAATAAACTGGCATATTTGCTATGCAACTTCAAAAATCAGTCTGTGAAAGCATCGTACTCAGTGTGCAATACAATTTCTTGTGAGGAACTTTGAGTAAGAGGTACTGGAAAACCACTGTCTATCTGTCATTGAAGTTCACAGTAAAGTCCAGTTGATGTGGTTTTCTTTTATAATTATTATTTTTATTTCTATTAATATTGTTTCATAATATTTACTTATTAATATATATAATATAATATATATAATATAATGTAAGATTAATAGTTCAGGAGTTGGACTCCATGATCCTTATTGGTCCCTTCCAACTTGCTTTCCTCCCTTCAATGATTCTCTTGCTTTAAAATATAGTCTGATTTAGGGTTTTTTGGTGTTTTGGTAGTGGGGTTTTTCGGTTGCTTGGTTGGTTGGGTTTTTTGGTGGGGTGTGGGTTTGATTGGATTTTATTTTTTAACAAGTAGTAAAAAATAAGGTTTTTACTATTTGTTACCATTGTAACTATTGTAACTATATTGTAACTATGTTGTAACTATTCCATAGTTACAAACAGTTTGTAACTATGGAAACTTGTGCCAAAATACACGACTGGAGAATGTGCAGAATTTTGTTTCTTGGTATATGTGGTATTTAAGACTCCTGGTAGGGTTTTGCATCAGTACTGATAGAGGATTAATAAGAAAGCTGCTCTATTCTTAGCTCATATTTAATTCTGTGTATTGAGCTATGGTGCTATGGATTATTTCAACTCTGTGTAGTGTTTCAAGTGTAAGCTAGAGTTTATTGCCAGGTGGCAGGAATGAGGCATATAAACATTTTATAGACAACAGATGCAGATAAATGGAAGAATTTATCTTGTGCACGGTACAATTGTTTGGTTAAGAGATGCAGCCCTTAATAATTCCTCTATGCTGACTGATCTTGGACAATTAAAAACGTATAAATTACTACAAGAGTAATTACTGCAAAGAGAGAACAATCATAACTTTCTATGCATAAAAGCTTCTCCTCAAAAGTGTTGCAGTGAATTTTTTTCTTCTACATTATAGAAGAAAAGCATTGAAGAATGATGAGTAGCAGGAAAAAACCTCTCAGGTCTCCTGGTCTCCAATTACTCAATTACAGTTAGTCTTTTTTATTTATCTTTATTTTAAAGGGTTATCTCAATTGCATGAGATTTTCAGAATGCTGTTGTGTTAGGAGCTAAAAAAATATGTAATAGAAATGCAAATACAGTTGGTCATTTGTTACAAATATATCCTCGTTGGCTGTTGGGGGTAAGATAGAAGCTATAATCTATTTGGCTTGGATATACTTTCCCCCAGGATTAAACAAATGTGCATTAGTCCTTAGATGTATAAAGTAGTTGTGCAGAGCCTGATACTCAGCTCAGTTACAGCTATCATATTCAGGCCACTAAAGTCCAGAGTTGTATCAGAGTCTGTGAGAAGAGAATCAAGTCCATAATGTATCTTGGCTGTATTGTCTGGTGTTTATTCCTGCCACTGAGGCGTTTCTTAGTTAAAGAAAGCTTTTAGATTGAGGCAAACAGATTGGGTATCATTTGAGAAAGATAGAAGTGAAATAATTTATTCTGATAAATTTTAGTGAAATAAAATGTCATGATATACATTACAAAGGTATGGTCATTCTTTAAATGAATAGTACTAGCAATAGAGTTTAAAAATTTTATCTAAGTATACATTTTCTGTGTAAGTGGGCTTAATATCTTTTTGCAACTAGATTNGCAGCTATTTTATTCCAACTAAAGCCATTGCTTACAGATTTTCTTCTTCTGGCTGGCAGATTGGGTTAAGATAGACTACTGGTAATTAGGGTGACGAGTAAAGATTTAAAGTGTAGGTCTATCTGTAGATATTTTGTAAATAATTTCAGTGCTGAAGAAGGGAGTGCATTTTCTCATCTGAGTGTCTCTAGGCTCAATCTGCAGTCATTGGATGTTATGTGATAGTGAAGAATGTTCTGTTTATCACATACTTTTAACTTGTCCTTTCAGAATCTGAATAGAGGAACACACTGTGAGTTCAATATATAAGAAATGTTTTCTGGTTAGCTGAATTGTCTTTTAAAGTATGCCAATTTATGGTCAACATTAGAACTGGTCACGGTGCTCTGCAATGGTTATGTTACCTTGGGATTTAAAAAAGCATAACCTTCCTTTTCTCATTCTTTATGTTTTCAAGGGTCTTTGCCCATTTGACTAGTGTGCCATGGGACTTAACTATGCATCGTAACTCCATGTCTGTAATTTTTCTGAGACACCATGTTTCATCCTCTGAATATGGACTTTTTCCTTTGTAGCTAGAAGTGTAGCTTTACACATGTGGTGGTATGAAAAGTATTCCTTTTAATTCCTTTCAAATGTTTAAGTAAAACATTCCCAGAGATTCAGATTATTTCGTTATAGTAGCTGGCTCTCCTCATTGCCATTTGCTGTGTTGTCAGCAAACGTCATCAGTAATGAATTTGCAGTTTCTTGAAGGTCATTGGTAAAAGAATGGAACAGTATGGGACCAGTCACCTATCACGGTAGATCACTCTTACAAATGCCCTCAATATAATTCCCTGTTTGCAATTACATTCTGAGACTTACTGATTTGTCTGTTTCTAATCCATTCTAATCCATAACGTATTTTTGATGTTAATTTTGTATCATTCTTGCTTTGAAGTCCTGGAGTGGTGCTCAGCAAGCTAACATGCAGAAAGTATTTTTCACTGAAGTCAAGTGGGATGTCAAGTTTCAGTGAAGTCAAGTTTGCTTAAAACCAGGTATAAGTAAAAGGTGGCCATAGATTAGAGGCCTGAATATTTTGTTTGAACACACAGTGATGAATTTTTATTAATACAAGCAAAGTTTCTCTAAAAATTCCTAACTTCTGTATTTAAGAATCATAATACTGTATTGCTATATAATAAAAAAGTCTGTATTTAGAGATTTTTTTATTATTTTCATTTATATAATTTTCTAAATTGAGAGGAATAATTTTTCTAGCTTCAAGTTACTTGTAGCATAATTTGATTTGAGAAGACCTGAAAATTTTAAATAAACTGGCATATTTGCTATGCAACTTCAAAAATCAGTCTGTGAAAGCATCGTACTCAGTGTGCAATACAATTTCTTGTGAGGAACTTTGAGTAAGAGGTACTGGAAAACCACTGTCTATCTGTCATTGAAGTTCACAGTAAAGTCCAGTTGATGTGGTTTTCTTTTATAATTATTATTTTTATTTCTATTAATATTGTTTCATAATATTTACTTATTAATATATATAATATAATATATATAATATAATGTAAGATTAATAGTTCAGGAGTTGGACTCCATGATCCTTATTGGTCCCTTCCAACTTGCTTTCCTCCCTTCAATGATTCTCTTGCTTTAAAATATAGTCTGATTTAGGGTTTTTTGGTGTTTTGGTAGTGGGGTTTTTCGGTTGCTTGGTTGGTTGGGTTTTTNAGGGTTTTGCATCAGTACTGATAGAGGATTAATAAGAAAGCTGCTCTATTCTTAGCTCATATTTAATTCTGTGTATTGAGCTATGGTGCTATGGATTATTTCAACTCTGTGTAGTGTTTCAAGTGTAAGCTAGAGTTTATTGCCAGGTGGCAGGAATGAGGCATATAAACATTTTATAGACAACAGATGCAGATAAATGGAAGAATTTATCTTGTGCACGGTACAATTGTTTGGTTAAGAGATGCAGCCCTTAATAATTCCTCTATGCTGACTGATCTTGGACAATTAAAAACGTATAAATTACTACAAGAGTAATTACTGCAAAGAGAGAACAATCATAACTTTCTATGCATAAAAGCTTCTCCTCAAAAGTGTTGCAGTGAATTTTTTTCTTCTACATTATAGAAGAAAAGCATTGAAGAATGATGAGTAGCAGGAAAAAACCTCTCAGGTCTCCTGGTCTCCAATTACTCAATTACAGTTAGTCTTTTTTATTTATCTTTATTTTAAAGGGTTATCTCAATTGCATGAGATTTTCAGAATGCTGTTGTGTTAGGAGCTAAAAAAATATGTAATAGAAATGCAAATACAGTTGGTCATTTGTTACAAATATATCCTCGTTGGCTGTTGGGGGTAAGATAGAAGCTATAATCTATTTGGCTTGGATATACTTTCCCCCAGGATTAAACAAATGTGCATTAGTCCTTAGATGTATAAAGTAGTTGTGCAGAGCCTGATACTCAGCTCAGTTACAGCTATCATATTCAGGCCACTAAAGTCCAGAGTTGTATCAGAGTCTGTGAGAAGAGAATCAAGTCCATAATGTATCTTGGCTGTATTGTCTGGTGTTTATTCCTGCCACTGAGGCTTTTCTTAGTTACAGAAAGCTTTTAGATTGAGGCAAACAGATTGGGTATCATTTGAGAAAGATAGAAGTGAAATAATTTATTCTGATAAATTTTAGTGAAATAAAATGTCATGATATACATTACAAAGGTATGGTCATTCTTTAAATGAATAGTACTAGCAATAGAGTTTAAAAATTTTATCTAAGTATACATTTTCTGTGTAAGTGGGCTTAATATCTTTTTGCAACTAGATTGTCACACTGTTTTTTTTTTTTTTCTTCAGATTTCTGTAAAAACAATCTGAAATTCAATAAACCTCAGCCCTGAAATTATTTTTAAACAAAGTTTTCCTGGTGACAGCTTATTTTCTTAAGTAAACAGATTCCATATGTGGTATTAAGTAAATAATTTTGGGATTTGATAGTGGTGTATTAGGGTGAGACATCCTGTAATGTAGCTATGTCTGAAGTTATTTACTGTTTTTCCTCTGCCAAATTGTGATTGTTTAGTCTGCTAACACTTGTACTGAAGTTTTTTCTGGGTAGTGGTTAGCAGTTGTTTTCAAAGCAAATGTTAAATCTGAGAAGACATTCCTTTAGAAAAAATCCTGTTCTGGCAGAGGAACTTGATTTGTGTTCTTGTTCAGTGCTCCTTTACTGTTTTTAGTATGGCTGTTGAAATCTATACCTTATATGATCTCATTGTACTGCCTGCATTTCATTAATGAGGGACTCTGTTTAGGGCTTGGGGAGTGAAATATTTTTCATATGACACTACCCAATATGAATGCAGTGCACCAGCTGCAAAAACCACAGACCATCTGATTTTGTGGTTTTTGAGGGTGTAAAAAGTTCAATTGCTTATACTACAGCTCATATCTGTATATTATACCATATGGAAATGGAACTACTGTAGACGTGGAAGGAAAAAGGGAAAACCAAGTTCTTTAGCCATGGTTCAAATGAAGATTAAAAACACATATTTTGCAGTGTGGAGGATTGCTGTTACTGTGGAGCATTAAAATATTTTTGCATAATAGAGTAACGTGAATTAAAATTTTGCCACAAAATAGTATTTTTGAAGAAAGATGCCAGATGTGTAAATGGCTTCATCAAGATATTGTTACTGATACTTAAATGCATTTACTTTTCTCTGTCGATATTGTTTCATTTCCTTGTCTAGAAGAGAGAAAGCAGTCTGTTAGAGTCTGGGTGGGCATTATTCTGATTATCCAGAGTGTAAGCTAAAAATACTTCCAGAAATTCTATTTCAGCCATAACTTGGGAACTTTTAAACTCGTTTTGAATTTAAAAAGTCCAAACATAGCAATCATTCCAGTTGTCAGTGTTTTGGGGTTCTTCCTTCAGTAGAATCAAAGTATAAGCAACTACCTATGAATTTGTGGAGTAATATGTTAGACACATTTGCAAATAGTTTAAAGTTGCTCTTTTACATGACCAAGTATAAGAAATCAAATGAAGTTCAAATGGGTTTGCCAATCTTAAATTCTTGGAAAACTTTTCTGGATGTTCTTTAAAATAGTGAAGTTTATCCTCAGTAGGGCAGGTTGCAAAAATAAATTCTTTGTTTTTGCATAAAACCGTAACAAGCATAAACACCAGTACTCTGAGGTATTCTTTGGAATTAATCAGGTGGTAGTGAAGGTATAACTATTTCATGTTAGAGATGAGATTTGCATAGTTATTACTTTCAGAGTAACCAGAGGTGTGTGTCTTTTCTGTGATAGATCTGCCAGAGATTTCAGAAGGAGCAAAGAGGCATTTGAGTATTTCTAATGAAGAACCAATCTGTGTTCATACACACACAATGTCTGAGCAATTTTAAGATGCATTTTGGACTCTTCTCTGAAAGGAACAGAGAAGCCAGCACTCTCAGCAAACTGCAACCTGTTGATGACAAGCACACAGCCTTCCCCAACTGCTGCTGGTTGGTTCATTCCACAATAAATGTCATGATTTATATCTTGAACCAGAGAATACTAAATAAAAGTTCCAAATAGCAAAAACAATAGCAGCCAGCACATAACCAAGTTCTAATATCAGTTTTATTTGAAGAGATTGATTCAAAAGCTGAAGAGTTTTGTAAAATATCATTCCTTTCTGTGAATTAAGCATAAACACAAAGTAGTGCTAAATTTTTTGCACACTTTGTTCACTGTGACTTGTCCTTCCAGCTCTCCACACAGGTTCTGCCACCACAGAGAAAGTGCTTTTTTTGTTGTCAATAAGCCTCAATGACAGATTTCTCTGAATCACTGTTGAATGCCACTTACATGCTAGTGAGGTAGCAGCTATTCATGTGGTTATAGAAACCATGACTGAGAATTGATTCCACTCATAATGAGGATCAGATGTAAGAGTACATATATGAGTTTTATAGTAATACATTTTGCCAATAGAGAAAGGAAAAAAAACCACAGAAAATAATGTTTTCAGCTCTTTTGGTGACATGTAAAAATTTTGTTATCTTTAAATAGTTTAATGAAATTGCAAGTTGTTCACCTCAAATTTTTTTTTTTCTTTTTTTTTGTATTTTGAGGGCTTTTAAAATATACACTTTTTATTATTCTTATCTAATTTTTGAACTCTGAACCTTTCAGGTTTTATGCTTTTAATTTGTACTCATGAGAACTGGAAAGTTATATGTATATATATGAATATATATAAATGTATAAATTGTAATTACTGTAGAATTTCTAGATCCCAACAGTTGAAGCTTTAGGATAAAACACCAAACAGTGATGAGATTTCCAAAAAATCTCTAAGTATCATCACCAAAGTTATGCTAGGAAAGGTAAAATCAGTTTATAGACATAAATGGGTGAAATGGTCTGGCTATTGAAATTGATTTGAGCCTTTTGCCACTGAGATCACTGAAGGCTGAATTTTATTCTCTTAATCCTTTCCCTGTTATATCCAGGGTTAATGTGCTTGTCCCATGTCTCTGAATCCTCATCTCTAAATGGGAATGCTTCCTCCATCTGATCAATGGTGAGTCAGTTTAGAGGAGAGAGAGGCTGGGCTAATCCTCAAAGAGGCAGCAGAGCTGTTCTAAAATTAAAATTATTCTTCCTTGTCACATTAGCTAAGGAGGTTTAAATTCATTGATCAGGACTCAAAACCATCAAAGTTTGTGAGATGTAGAAGGCAAAAACAAGGTGTTTGTAATAAAAGTGTAATTACAAATGGTACTAAAAATGAATTATTCTTACCTTGCTGAAATCCTGGTTTGGCTGTGTTGGGGTCTTTTCAGCTATGGATTACTTTGTTAGTTACTTAAATCTCTGCTACGACTCCAACATAATTTTTGTCCCAGATTGGATCTCCACAGAGTCAAAAAACATTCTGAACTTTTGTTCTTTTGTGTGCTAAGAGATTTGATAAAATGCAGCATTTTGAATTTACCTAGCCTGTAGGAGTAACATGCAAAACTAAAATATTCAGATAAATATGTTTGTAAAAGAGATATGATAACACCAGCAAATAGTTTATGCAGAGGTTTTTAGTTTTAATAAGTAGTAATTTTTAAGTTTTTCATATCATCATATTCATTAAAAGTTAAGTAATTGAATTATGAATAATACTGTGGGATTTTGCATTTTTTAAAATAAATTTTTTATTTACTATACTTATTTTTTAGATGCTAAATAATAGGTGTATTAATTATTTCTGTTCTCTTCTTTTGATCTGTTTTCTGACATTTGATAATAACAGATTTGCTTTTTTGATTGCAGTTTTAACATGTTGGTTTTGACCAACTTTCATTTGTAACCCAAGACCTAAATCCTTGATGGTTATTGGTCATCCATGCTGTGTCATGCTGTAGGTAGTGTTAGGATAGCTTTTTACATCAACACACATCACCTTATGTTTGTTTCTGAATTTGAATTCTGTTTTTGAATACTGTTTACTTTTTTTGGTTTTTTTTTTATATTTTTATATTATATTTTATATATCAAATGTATTTTTTTTAATTTATTTTTTATTATTTTTCCAGTCCTGCAGCCTTATTAAATCCTGTGATTTCTGATACTGAGTCCTATCTCAAATTCATAAACAACTTAATTTAACCTAATTTTAATCATCTTAAATTTTCTTATCTTCCATCTTTTGTCCCAACGTTTCAGTGTGCACTTATCTTCTCTTTTGTCCTGTGAAAGGCCAATCTCTCTGTGCATCAGTAAAGGTTGCTGTTTAGTGCTTTCTGAAAGTGATACAACTGATGATTCAACAGGCATTTAATTTAAACTGAGCTGGGATGCTCTGTTGCCTCCCCTAATTTTGAATTGTACAGAGGCTTCCTTGACTGTAACTGATCCTTCATATCTATTTACCCTTCTTGAATAGAGGCAGGTTATGCAGATAGGTAAATATAATTGTGTTTGTTTTGACCTGTCTTACACTTTATTTATTATTTAGGAACTGTAATGTGGTGGAGTATTCTTAAGTAGGATAAAAGACTCCAAAATATTTATTTAATATAATTCATCTGAGCATAAGTAGTCTTCCTTTTTATTTAGGATGTAACCAATCTTTTTTAGATTTCCACATTTGTATGAGTTTCACATTCAGAAGACCTAACTTGTCTGATAATGTGGAATTATGTGAAGTTGATATATGTAGATATATATTTACAGAAAACTATGCTTGCTTTTTTAAATGGAGTTGGAGCTTGTTTCACACAAAATTCTTAGCAGTCGTGGATGACCTAAAATTTTGTAATGTTCTAGTTGAACTGAAATCAGTTATTTTGCTGGCATAATTCAAATAAATATTGAATTTGAAGTCAATTAGAAATGTTTTCCTGGAACCTCAAATGTCCTGTTTGTTTTCTTTCACAATCCTAAAAAGATAACTTAATTGGTACACTCCATATTAAAGGGTAAATAGGAATTATTCCCTGACTAAACTGAGATAAACTGATCATTTTAACTGGGTTTGTCTGTCTAGAAATTACATCTTTGCAGAATAGCATGACTGAATAGCAAACCTCCTTCTCTCTGTTCCCTTTTGAAACATTAATTAGTGTTTGAACTCTGTTAAGTTCATACATAACTATTTAAATTTATCCTTTCTATTTAGACAGATAAGGATAGGGAAAAATACTATTTTATATACCTGTTTAACAGGCAAAGGACAGTTAAATAAATGAACAAGTAATATGTTCATAAAAATTTTAAATAACTAAAGACTCATGAAGAATAAGATACCAGGGATGCCTTGAGAGGCCACCTAGA
>VZRH01005711.1:15723-35996 GCA_013397555.1 Urocynchramus pylzowi | reverse complement strand
GGGGGGCGCAGGCCCCGCGGAGCCACCGAGCCCCCGGCGGGGCCGGGCGGGACTGCGGGAGCTGCCGAGCCCCCGGGCAGGGCCGGGCACGTCACGGAGGGGAAAAGAATAAAAAGCAATGAAAGTAAATTTTTTTTAAATCCCAAAATTGAGATTTAAAACCCTTCTCCACCGGCATCCCGGAGCCGCACCCCGGATTCGCACCGGGGCCCCACACCCAGCACCGCCCCCGGCCGCCCCTCGCCGCCGCTTCTCCCGCCCGGCGGCGCCTCCCCAGCTCCGGGCCGGGGGCCACCGCTCGTCCCGAAGGTACCGGGGCAATGAAATGCCCGGTACCGCGTTCGAGGCCGGGCCGGGATTTGGGGAACGCGCCTGCAGCTCCCGTACCCCCCGGTCCCATGGCTCCTCTTGGAGCCGCCGCCCCCGCCCAGCCCAGTGACCCTTGCCCGGACCGGGACCCCATTCCCACTGGGACCGGGATCCCATTCCCACCGGGACCGGGACCCCGTTCCCGCCGGGACCCCGTTCCCACCGGGACCGGAGCGGCGCCGGCTCTGGCGGGAGGCACCGGGCAGCGCCGGCCCCGCCGCGCTCTGCGCGACCTGCAGCGACACTCAGAGGCCGCTCCGCCGCCACCAGGGCTGCAGGGCCCGGCTCCGGCCGCGGAGAGCGGAGCCTCCCGGGGGGACCCTGTGGCCCAGGAGCTGCTGCCGGCAGCAAGGAAAGCTCGGGCACATCCCGGCCCTGCGCTAATGACCCAAATTCATTTCTGTTCATTTTTACCAATTTATGCTCTGCCCCGGACCTGCAGCTGCCAATCCCACTCCCACGGCAGGGAAATCTCAAAAAAAAACCCCCAAAATCTCCCGTGAGGTCAGACCTGTCCCAAAAACCTGCCTGACCATCAGAGCACATTCAACCCGCTGTGGAGCCGGTTTCTGGGGAGTGGTCAGGGCTCTCTGCAGGGCTCTCTCCTCTCAAAACCACGGGGACAGTGACAGCCCAGCCTGGGCACCGCTGCCACTGAGAATTCCCTTTGTCCGTTAAAACATCCCCCAGATCCAGGCAGCAATTGTCAGCTTTTAAGTTCAGCCTTATTGAGTTTAAGCCAAAAGGGTCAAAAAACAGGCTCTACAATTTGAGGGGTTTTAGCCCTAATTTTAACATGCTTGGAGGTGCCTCAGAAAGCCCCATTGTTCCAAAGGCAATTCCAGGGACTGATGTGTCACTAAACCTCCCTGATGCCACACAAGGCCCCAGTCTGGTGCCACCACAGCCCTGCTGCATCATCCCTGCTCCTGGTCAGGTCCCCCCAGCCTCCAGCACAGGGACCTGTCAGCCCCCCACTGTCACCTGTGGGGTCAGGATCAGTTCTGTCCCCACTGGGGGATGTCAGATACAGCTGGACATGAGCCCCAGCAAGGACACACAGGACAGAATCAGAAAGACAGCAGGGATGAATGGGATATTGGGAATCGGGAATTGTTCCCTGTGAGGGTGGGCAGGCCCTGGCACAGGGTGCCCAGAGCAGCTGTGGCTGCCCCTGGATCCCTGGCAGTGCCCATGGCCAGGCTGGACCCTGGGGCTGGGAGCACCTGGGACAGTGGCAGGTGTCCCTGCCATGGCAGGGGTGGCACTGGGTGGTGTTTTAGATGCCCTTCCAACCCAAGCTCTCCTGGGATTCTGTGACTCCCCATCCATCTCCACCCCAGCCTCTGCCAGTCCCTGCTCCATCTCTGCTTCCATGAATGGATTTCCCTTCACTCACCCACAATTAGCACCTAATTCAGCAAATCACTCCCAAATGACACATCCCTGGGGAAAATGCCACTTCAGGGGCATCACAGTGAACTGGACAGAGATGTTTGGGGAAGTATCTCAGAGTTAAAATAAAAAGAACTATTAAAACTAGAAATGCACTTCCCTGCTGCCTGAGATGTAAGCAGAGTGAAACCCTTCACATTTTCCTGCCTCTGAGGGCAGGTTTCTTCCCTGCACCACCTTGTGTCCCAGGAGTTTCAGATGTAAAAATTCAAGGTGTTATATCAATGACACCCTAAAGCTCCCCCTCAGCGTTTCGAGGAATCTGGGCCTGGCCTGGTGCAGTGTGAGACTCCAACACAGCATAAGGGCACGATCAGGAAAGGCTGGAGGGGTGAGAGGGCACATTTAATCCATTTTTCACAGTAATAACAGTGCTAATGATAACAATAATAATTACACATTCAGTAGCACTAGAACTTGTTGTGCCAAGAACTCATCACAATCCATAAATCTTTTGTGATGCCACCTCAAACATTCACATTTGGTGTCTCCAAAATATGGTCCTCAAGGATGCTCTGTGAGGGGATGATCCCACCCTTCCTTAAGCAAAGGGAGAAGCTGCACCCAGCCCAGGATTGGCCCTGGTGGCTGAAGACAGGAGACAGAAGTTTTTGAAAAAAAAATTCTTTATTGGAACTCATCTGAACATCAGATATACCTGGTGTTGGTTAGCAAGAACCGTTTGTACATTTGATATTGATGGTGCCAAAAACCCAAACAGCGACTGACTGGAGGAGATGGAAATTAAGAATAATAAAATAAAATAAAATAAAAGGTCGGAGAGGTCAAAATGTGAACAGAAAGGGGAAAAATCAGCCAGTCTAAGAGTCAGCATGAAGGCAAAATATTTCCTGATAAAACAGAATCCTTTTACAAAATATAAATTTTGTAAGAAAAACATGGAGAGGGAAATAGAGACAGAGGGAAAAGGAAAAATAAAGATGAGCAGGACAGAGATGCAGAAGCTTACACTGCCCAAATGGCGTTAAAACTTACTGGAAACCTCACCAGAAAATGGAACATGCTGGAATACACCACGCTCCGCCCCCAGGACTCTGGGACCGAGGAGGAAGCTCCCACTGGGCTGTTCCAGAGGGCCAGGCTGTCCCACCCGTGTGGGACAGAGCCGGCCCCTGGCACCTGCTCCTCCTGCCGGCGCAGGCGGGGAGGGAGAAACATTTCAAATCTAAGTCTATCTGCAAACAAGAGCATGCAAGTCAGGCTCCAGGGAAACCTGCGCCGTCCCCTTCGGCGGCTCCAGCCCGCAGCAAAACCATGGCAGAGCTGCTCCCAGGGGGTCGGAGGCCTTGAGGATGGAAAAGAAACCAGCAGTCTGTACATTTCGGGTTTGTTTGGTTCAGTACAAATGGAATCGAGTTGGCTGCTCGGACACCAGCACGTCTCCGATTTCAGGGCGGAGGAGATGAAACAAACTGGTTTTGGGCACCTACTGGTAACAAAATGCTGTCCCTGCTGAACTCTGCCGTCCCTCAGGAAGTGGAAAGCACATGTTTAGGTAGTGTAAGCCTTTTTCCTTTTATTTAGAATACCCTCTTTGTTTAAACAATATTCCCCCCCCAGATACAAAGTTCGGCCAGTAAAGATTACATGGAAACTGGAACACGCATCGTCTGGAATACAAGATGCACCGGATGAGGAAGTTTAAAAACTTTCCGAGCGAAAAGTAGAACAAAGAAGAAAAAAAAAAAGTCTCCTAACATTTTCCCAAAGGTTTCACTCTCCTGTCACACACACTCTCCAAATGACAGCTAGCAAATTCAACTCTGCAAAGAGAAAACAGAGCCACGTCACTGGGCAGGAGAGGGAACAAGGCTCAGGGACACGGCGGGGCCCGGCAGCGGCTCCGGAGCTCTGCAGCCCCCAGGGAGGCCCCACTCACCTATGTCAACTTCTTGGCTTTGTTGTAGAGCGAATCCACTACTTTGCTCATGTTCTGAATCGTCTCGAGGGCAGCCTCGTAAGTTTTGTCTACGGGGGGTTCGTCGAAGATGATCAGGACGCCCTCGCCCTGGTCAAGGATTCCTGTGGGCACAAGCTGCTGTTAGCACTGGGATGCTCGATGGATCACAGCTTCCAGACAGCAGGAATTAGGGATCTACCCCAGAAACACCCAATCAGCTCTGCAGGGTTTGGGAAGGGCTCACATGTTGGGCTGCACTGGCTGATTTTGGTCAGGACTGATTTATCATTCCCAGAAAAAAATACATCCCCGAGAACAGCCTGAGAAGCCATCCAGGAGATGAGCATTCTGCCCATTCCCTGCCATCTCCCTGCCCAGCAGGATGGCTCAGCACAGCTGGGTTATCCTGCAGCTGAGCCCAGGTGGGCTCTGCCCCCCACAGCACTCTGTGCCCAACGTGCTGCTCCCAGGCACTCCCCTGGCTCAGGCACAGCTGGTTCCTTGAGGGGCTGCTGGGGCAGCAGCCTGCTGTGGGCCCAGCCAAGCCACAGCACCCCACTGGGCCACGGGCTGTCCCCACAGAACACTCTGGACACAAACAGCTGGGAAAGGTGACCACACCCCTGGGCAGCTCCAAGGGCTCAAGAGGGAGAGCCCAGCCTGGCCAGACAGCCCAGCTGGGGGTGCCACACTGTCCCTGGATGCTGTCACAGCAAGAGGGACACAACAGCATTTCTGAAATTAACCCTCGGGTTAAGGAAGGCAGATGGAAGAGCAGGAAGAGCCTTCCTGACTGTCACCTCCAATGGAGCAGCAGGAACAGCATTCCTGTCACTCCTGACTGTCACCTGCACACCTGCTGCCTGAGCAGGAGCCCCGGGTTCAGAGGAGGAAGGGGAGTCCAGCCACAGCTCGTGCAAACACGGGGCAGTCAGAGCTGAGGGATGCAGAGACTCACCATGAAACTTCTTGTCCAAGATCATCTGTGACAGTTTCCTTTCTACCTCAGCCTGAAATTGAAGCAGAAAAAGTAAAAGTCTCCCAGAACACATAAAAACACGTGAATTTTACTGCTGCACGCTTGACAGCCCTGGTGGGACATGAGCACTGCTCAGCAGCAGCTGCTCCTCCCTGAGCGTGGCTTGGGCACCACCACCTGCTGGAGATGGCCCAGGAAATCAGAGAGCAGCTGTTAGTGAGGGAGCAGCAGGATGTCCCTTGTCCCACAGGTGACACTGTATCTGTCACTTCACACAGGCTGCATCTGTGGGGGTTCTTCTGGAACTTTCTAACTCAGTTCAGCAAGGATGTAGACAAGAGCTGGCCAAGTTTTATTTAAACCACGCAGGACCCAGCTGAGCTCCTGCCCAGCAGCTGAAGGCCCACAGTTGGCAGCTCCTCTCTGGGCACAGAGGGCACAGAGCAGTTTTTAGTCTGAATATTAAGGATGTGTTAAACACCACGAGCTAGTCTGGGAACAGACTGTGTGCCAGGGGAGTTTAGGCTGGATATAAGGGAAAATTTCTTCATGGAAAGCGTTGTCCAGCCCAGGGCAGAGGTGAAATCACCAGATTTAACAGATGTGTAGATGTGGCACTTGGGGACATGAGTGGTTTTGGCAGTGCTGGGGGAATATCTGGACTCAGTGATCTCAGAGACCTTTTCCAACCTGAATGATTCAGTGATTCTGTGACCACAAAGGCTGAGCTCAGCTCACTTCCCAACCTCTGGCCTTAATGCCAGTACAAGACAACAACACTGGGGTGCAACTGGCTGGGATTACAGTGGATCTTCCTAAACCTGAAACTGTCTGGGATTATCTGTAAAGCAGCTACTGCATAGTCAGTGTGACAGACACATCCCTAATGCCACTGCAGGGTGATTAGCTGGATCCTGGATCTTAAGGGTCTCAGTAAGGTTCCCCTGGGAACACCCAGGGGATTAAACACAGGGCACAGGGGAAGACTGAGCTGGTCACGACAGAGCAGAGGAAAATCTGCCTCCAATAAAAAGCAAGAGCCAAGACAGGGAGTAAAACCCCCAGGGGAAGGGGACAGCACAGCAAAGGCTGGAGCACAGGAAGCCTCAATGCCTCCCAGGAGCTGCCTGTGTCAGAGTTTAGTTCCCAAGGGTGAGATTTGCCTGGAAATGCTATGGATCTCATCTGTCACCCTTCATGTTCAGTTCCCAGTGACAAATGCCATTTAAGCCCAACTCTTCTGCCCTGTGAACACATGGCACTGATCTCTGGTGAGGTTCTTACCTTTGAGAGCTTGATAAGGCTGGATATGTGTTCAATCTGTAAGAAAGACCAACATTTTGTTAATCTTTAGCTGCACTTTGGACACACAACACAGAGCTTTGGGGCTCTTCCATGGAACTGCTCAAGGGCCTGGAAATGCTCTGGCCTAAATATCTCCAGTGGCTTTCTCCACCCTGCAGCTTCAGGTCCTTCAGGTTTCACATCTGATTTTAACTAAGATGGACCCCTAAAGCCATTTCACACTGAAAGGTGAAGTATCTCTTCTCCAAGACTGTGGCACAGAGGTCTTCAAAGCCAAATGCTGTCACCTTCAGGGCTAAAAGCCAGTCACCACATACTCCCTGCAGGGACCATGAGAGAAACAGTGGAAGGGCAATGACTCTGCAATGTGGCTTTCCAAAGGTCCCCTCTACCTCCTCCTTATAATTTCAACATGATGAACCCTGAGCTCTGAAAGTGCTGAGCAGCTCAGAGCAAGAAGTGTTCATATGGTAACAATCCCCTCACCCCCAGCAGCAGGGACAGAGGGACCAGCCCCTCCAGGTGCTGCTGGAAACATTTACCTGTACTCTGGAGAAGGGTTCGATGACTCTGATCAGGTTCTGTTCCAATAAATTATCATAGAGCTTGGCCAGGTGAGTGTTTATGATGGGGTCGTCCCTGAGCTCCACCTTGTAGTCTGTCAGAGCCTGAGGGGACACAGCAGGAGGAAATAATTCTGCTAGCAACAGCTCCTCAAGGTCCTCTGAGGATGAGATCCCCTCCCAGCCCAGCACCATGGCTAATCCAATCCCTAACTCAGCTAAAAGCCAGCAGGTCACGACAGCCCAGCAGCCTTTCCTTTTATCTCCACCCTGTGGGAGCTCAGCGAGCCCCAGAGCACAACAGGAGTGGACCCTGACATGGGAATCCTCTCCCTGAGCTCTGCAGCATTTCTGCTGAAACCAGGAAAAATTTTAGGAAGATACACCTCCCAGTGAACAGCACCTAAAGGAAAACTGCTTCTGATTAGGCTCTCCAAAAAGGAAAAAAAAAGGAAAGAAAAAAAAAAAAAAAAAAAAAAAAAAAAAAAGATAAAAAAGGAAAAAAACTGGGTTCAAGCAAGTTTACCCCCCACGCACTGAAAACACAACTTTGTGTTTGTTGATTGTTGGGGGCTATTTCTTGGTGCACTGTTGCCTCCTATCAATGTTTCTATGGCTTCCTGCTGTGGGATGTAACAGCTTCTACAACTTTCCAAACCTGGCATTTCTGACTGGTTTTTGCCCAGCCAGGCCCCATCTTCTGTGTCCCTGACTCACCTTTTCAAAATCTGCCAGCGACCGGTTCTTGCTGGCCTGTGCCACGCATTTTAGTGCTTCTGTCTGTGGGGAAAGAGAACCAGAGGAGGTTATGTTTTCCTGGATTCTCCTCTCAGGGTGAATATGCCAACTGTGCAGTACCCTGGGAACGTGCTTAACCAGCAAACCAGGAATGTTCCTTGTCACAGGCAGAGGGAGAGCAGCTGCTGAGGGGGGAAGAAGCCAGGCAGCTGCAGGACATGACCTGAAACATCTCCAGAGGGACAAAGCACCCGGGTCTGACAGCACCAGCTGCAGGATGGGAGAGAGCCTGATGCTGTTTTTAAGGGAAGTGCACATTTTGGCACTTGCTTAATGAACTGGGCCATTTTGGGCCCTCCAGCACAGCCACTTCTCTGCTGAGTGACAGGGGCAGGGCAGCAGCTCCTATGGACACCCCACCATGGACAGCATCAGGGATGAGTCCTCTACACCCCATAACTGCTGAAATGAAGCAAAAGCCTCATCCCCAAACAAGCCCATTTACACCCCACAGTGGTAACCCCAGCAGGGAACAGCACAACAGAGCCCAAGTGGGGGGGACAGGACAAGGACAGCCTGATGCCTCTGGTGCACAAGGCCCAGGCTTCTGCTGCCCCCTCTTTTGGGACTGCCCCAGGCAGAGCCAGGAGCTGGACTCGATCTTTATGGTCCTTTCCAACTGGGGATATTCAGGATTGCCCCCAGGGCTGCTCTCTTTCTGCTCCCCTGCAGGAACTGCTGGTCAGGGCTGGCTCAAAGCACAGTGTGGGAACAGCCAGGATCCCCTGCTCTGGGGAGGAGCCTCCAGCTGCCACTCAGGGCAAAAGGATGAGGCAGGATTGGGGCTGCCCTTCCTGATCCAGGAGGGATATCCCCACGTCAGACCTTTCCACGCACGTTTCTCACTGAGCTCTGCTAATTCCCAATCCCCTGTGGGCAGGGGAGCAGCAGCTCCTGCGTCACAGCAAAGCCCAGGTGAGCACAGCCCCCGAGGGCAGCAGGATCCCAGGCTGGCCCAGCCCCTGGCACACCTGGAGTGTGGCCCTGCTCCTTCTACAAGCACCCCTGAGTTTAATTTGAGGGTGGCCTTCCCAGCCTGGCAGATTGACATGTCAGAACAAGCAGGGGACTCACACCTCCCTGACTGCCTGGCTCCCACCCCACAGCCCCCCAGGCCTCCACCTGCTGAGCTGCACTGCCAGGAATGGATTCTCAGGACTGGCTACAATGAAGTTAAAACAGTAACTCAGATTTAAACACTGCAGCAGCTGATGAGAGTAGGGACACAAGGACCTGATGGCATCAGGCAGTTTGTGGCTGATGAAGAAAAGCAGGAAGGAGAAAAACAGGGAAAATGAAGCGAGCAGCCCAAATTCTCTGGTTGTGAAAATCACTGTAAAACTCTTTGAAGGCAACTGACTTCTGGCAATGACTCATGGTAATTTAATCAGCTCTGGATCTCATTCAGGACACTCAGGAGAGATGGGTATTTTGGTATGAAAAGAGCAAAGTGTTTGACAAAAAGAGTAAGCCAGCACTGAGAAAGGTAAGAGGAAGATAAAAAGGGTTAAGTTTCTATACCTGTCTTCCTGCATATCGCAGAGCAAGCTTCCCACTCACTAATGCTTGCACATCTTCTGGGCTGCAGACACAGGGAAGGGAGCAGAGCATTTATACAGGAACATGGTTAGCTTAAACCCCAGAGCAACTCAAAAATCCCCAACTGATAGCAAAGTACTACAACCCAAATATCACCACATCAGGAACACTGATCAGGTGATAAAGACACTGCTTGAGCCCATTAGTTCAGAGTCCCACAAACAAAAAGCCCTTCCCCTGGAAATGCAGGAAGGGTTCTCCCCAGAACCATCTGCCACCTACCTGTTGAGCATGATTTTGCACAGCAACATGTATTTCAGAGCAGTGATGGCTTTGGGGTTGTCAATTGAATCATTGCCCTCAAATGCCTCATAAAAATATGAATAGGCTGTTTTCCAGTCCTTCTCTTCTGCTGCGTGGATAATACCTGGGAGAGGTACAAACAGGTTAATTCTGAGCATGACTGGGAGAGGACAGAACAATTTGGTTGTTCAGTGCTGTATCTATGACTTCAGTGAAGAGAAACCTTTCCTCCTGTGTGCCCCCCTTGCCTCATGTCTATCAGAAGAAAATTCACACCCTCTCTTACAAGGACATTTTTAGACAGACAAGCTTGGGGCACTTCAGGTGAGTGCCTGCAAACTGGGTCAGGAACAATGTGTAATGGGCCAGGAGCACAGTGTGAGGCTGGAACTGCAGTACCTGGGGAGCTTATGGACCCTCCACCACTGGCAGCTTTCAAAACTGGGCTGAAAACATCAGTGGCAGGAACAATGAGGCAGAACTGGTGATATCCTGAGGCCCCACCGAGCACCACTCTCCACGATTCCCTCAGAAAACACAAGTATCAGACAACTGATGTGTCAGGACAGGTCCTGGGCTCTGTCCTGGTCCTGGAGGCCTCACCTGACTGCATGTCCAGCGCTGCCTGCAGCTTGGGGGGACAGTAGATGGCATTGGCTGTAGTACGGGCCGAGGTTAAGGCTGCTCTTGCTTTTGGCAGATTGCTCAGGGCATGGTAAGTCTTGCTCTCTAGGAGCTGCACTTCCACCAGCAGTGCCTTGTCATCCATCTTCTTCAACTCCCGAAGCAGCTGGGAGCCTGGCAGAGGGCAAGGACAGGACTGTGAGCTGCTCTGCATCAGCACCCACACCAACCACCAGAACATCCACACACGGCCTCTCCAGGGGCCCCCCATCCTCCCCCAGCAGCCAGGGCTTCCAGGGAGGGACGTGAGGCTCACACAACCTGTCCTTCCAAGAAAAGGCAAGGGAGAGGGAATAATGGTGGGATGGTGCCAGTCCACAGCAGAAGGATGAACCAGTTTTGTGTCAGAGGTGGGGTGTGGGCAGCAGAGTGCCCTGCAGGGGCTGGGCAGTTGGGATGGTCACTCTGGCACCCGTGCCCAGGTGATTTCTCTCTCCTGCACAACTGTCCCCCTGGCATCATGGAGCATTCTCAAGAAACTCAAGAATGTGGGATGAGGAAGGAATGATTTTACACAGGACATCTGCAGGTCAGATTTAGGAGGCAGGAAGGGACAGCCTAAGAAATGCCAGGACAAGCTGCCACATCACAGCTTTGTGAGGGCTGAATCAGCCAGTCCTAGAGCAAACTTGTCTCCTTCTTTCCCCCACTGAAGAGGTAACTTAGGGTGAGCAGAGATAAAGTCATCCTCCTCCTCCTCCTCCCTTGCTGTGCTCAGGAGCTGATAACCAGAGCTGAAACTGCAGAACTGGGCAGAAACAAACAGATTCTCCCTGGAAACATCCCTGAGACACTAGGCACTCACCCACTCCCCACAGCCATGGCCACAGCCACCTCCTCAGCCACACAGGAATGCTGTGCACAGCACTGACATCCTGACAGGGCATCAGAGCCTGCCCTAGAGGTACAGCCCTTCCCAACTCCCCAGGCTATCCCACCACCAGCCAAGGAACTAAATTAAATAAGCACAGCTTTTAAGTGTGGCCTCTGGTCAGTTTAAACCTGAGTTCATTACCTATCCCTATGCAAACAAGTTCTAATTCCATCCTGAATTCCATGAACTCAACTTTCTGATGAGACACATGTCACCCAGGGGATTCTGGACATGACACAGGCTTGTGCCACCACACAGGTTAAGGAGTTCTGGGTCCCAGGTGAGCAGTTCAGGCTGTGTCCATGCAGCTGCCCCTCAGCCCTGGCAGAGCAGGCTGTGCAAACACGCCTCAGACAGCTTAAACCTCACAGCTTAAACCTCACTGACAGCTTAAACCTCACTTGAACCTTAAATCTCAATTACAGCTTAAGCCTCACTTACAGCACTGCAGTCATTTGCAAAATGAGCATTTTAAAACCACCAGGGGAGCTGCAGGAGGTCCTGCTTTGCTCTGCTCTGGGGCAGAGCAGGAGTTCACTGGTTCATTACCATCCCTTGGGTGGTGCAGGGGCAAATTCTTAAAGCCTCCCTAAGACCTTGGCTAATGACACCCACAGAGGTTTTGCCATTTCCTGGTTTTACTGGGGCTGTGTTTGAGCAAACTGGAAAAAAGCTCTTTTCTCCCTTCAGCCTCTGTGGCCACAGCAGAGTATTCCAGCAGGAGCCAAACCTTCAGCTGGATACAGCTCCCAGAATTATCTGCAATGAACAAATCACAGAATCCCAGGGTGGGGTGGGCTGGAAGGGGCCTTAAAGCTCATCTCATTCCACTCTCAAATGGGCAGGGACACCTCCCAGGCTGCTCCAAGCCCCATCCAAACTGGCCTTAGGCCCAGGTGAGATGGGTAAGGATGGTGAAACAGCGAGAACAAAGACACCTCTAAGAGATGTTCTCACCCAGCTGCAGCAGAAGGTGTCAGAACTGCACCAGCACTGAGAAACTGAGACCCAAATCCTGCAAAACTTCTCAAGGAACATGACACAGGGGATGGCTTTCCTTGCCAGGAGTAAATGAAAAGCAAAGATTTACCACCACCTAGTGGGAGCCTCACCTAGCTGCAGAGCTTCTTGGTACCTCTTGGTGTCGAAGTAGAGAGAGACCAGCCTCGCCTGGAGAACAGAAAAGGAACTGCTGTGAGGAAACCAGAACAGATTGGTTTTGTAAAATGAAGCTTTGTAGTCTTCTCTGCACAAACTTCACTACATTAATCTGTATTTGTCACATTGTGTGGTCCAGTTGTGCAAGGCCTCCTGCACAAGGAGTAAAACCCTGCGTTTTTCAGGAGAATTTCAGTGTAATTAATGCCCTGCCCTGACACATAGGAAGATCTCAACAGCACACAAGAACTCTACTTTTACAAGTCTTAAATGTGACAAGGGGATGATGCTGCTCCACATGTTTGGGATGTGGCACCTACCTCCAGAGCCTGGCGTAGGAAAGTCCTCTTCTCTGATTTGGCCCATTCAATACACTCTAAACACAGGTCAACCTGAAAGGGAGCAGAAAGGAGTAAGTCAATTCCAGACATTTTCTTTGTCAGTGCCCACCCCAAATGCCTCCCAGCAACACCAGAGGTGTCAAATGGAGACATCTGGGGTAGGCAGTAATGCTTTCCCAGAGTTTAAACCCACAGTCATGGTGTATTTTCAAAAATGAAAAATAAATTTAATGTGCTTTAGGGCCTAAATAGATCAAGTAATCTGTACAAAGCAGCAGAGGTGCTGGGCTCTGCTTTGGGGGCCTCATCCATCCTTTCAAAGCACAGCAAAGAAACTCAATCTTCTCATATTTTTCAGGCTGAGACTCCCTTGATGGATAAAGCAGAACTGCTCCATCTCAGTTAGATATTATTGTATCTTATCTGGCCAATATTACACAGTAAGTCATCCTGTGGTGCCAGGCTCAGGAATAGCTCTTCCCAAAACCTCTGGATTGCAGCTCAACACTGCAGGCCTTGTCAGCTCCTCCTCACTGCTTATTAAACGTGAACATTTTATGAAAAGCCATTATGAAGTCTCAATTTATTACAGGGTGATAGCTGGAGCATTAGGAGCTGGAGAAATCTCCAATTTCACTGTTTTACTGGGCTCCTGGGAGCATTCTGGATGTGAGCTACCCTGAGGAAGCAGACAATCCTCAGAATATTTCTGAAAGGGTTTGAGATTGCTGCATCAAGGACCTCACAGGTTGATGTCATCTTTCCTTAAGGTTTTGGGTTTGGCTTCAGAATATGCTCTAAAGTGACTATTTTGACTGACTTTTTATTATTTCCATCACCATTACTCCAACTGCTCCTCCTCTGCAACTGCATTTGAATACTGTCCTTTACACCAAATTACCTTGAGAAAAGCCTGTAGCTGCTCATTTTCTCCTGACACTTTTGGGAGTTCTCCCTTCTCACCTGAACATCCCACCCCATTTCCCCTGACCTTGTCTGCTAAAGAAAGAGAGGGAAAACATTCTGTCACCATTCCTCACCCACAAGCCACAAGGACTGAGCAGCAAACAAGGGACATTGGCTGGGTTACCTGCACTAGAGGATGACAGTTCTAATTTGGCTAATTTTGTGCTAATTTGGCTAATGAGAATGCCACCTGCCCCTCAGCATGGCAGAATCTCTCCAGCCTGCAATCTGACAGGCCCTGAGCAGTGGCTCCTCCAGTTCTGGGCCATCCCACACCACCTCCACCATTCCTGCTCCAAGCTCCCTGGGAACACATTCCCAACACTGATCACTACAAAATAACTCCAAATGCTGCACCTACAATCACTGAGGCTGGAAAAGCCCTCTAAGATCAGTAAGTCCAACCATTCCCCCAGCACTGCCAAGTCCACCACTGACCCATGTCCCCAAATGCCACATCCACACAGCTGTTAAATCCTTCCAGGGACAGGGCTCCACCACTGCCCTGGGCAGCTGTGCCAGGGCTGGATAACCCATTCAGTAAAGGAATTATCCCTAACATCTAACCTAAACTTCCCCTGGCACAACTTGAGGAAGCAACATGAATCTAAGACAAATACCCATGGTGGAAATCACTCCTAAACTGCAGCAGGGGGAGGCCTGCAGAAAAACACGGTTATAAATTCAATGATCTGATGTTTTATTTATAAAATACACCCAAATGCATTAAAACTCTGCTTCCTGACATGAATAATTCTTCAGTGAGAAGCAAACTAGGTCAGATAACGGTGTTGCAGGCTTTTGAGGAACAGCCTGGTGCTGGGGCTGCAGCCTCACCTCCTGTCCCGTGGCTGCCTCCATGTCCAGGAAGAGGTCGAGCAGGGAGCGCACCAGGCGCGCGGCCTTGGCCTTGCTGATGGAGTTCAGGAAGGGCCTCACGTACTTCAGGAGTCCTCCCAGCTCTGCAAAAACCCCAAAACATCAGATGCAACCCCCAGCCATGAGCTGCACCCAGCTGGAGCAGCCACACGTGGCATGCACCAGCAGGATTTGTCACACCAAACATTTCCCAGGTGGTTTTTTAGCATCATCCACAGAACAGAGCAACAAATGTCACCTGCAGGGCAGCCCTGGAGCAAACAGGGACTGCACAGGGGACTGCACTGGGGGCTGCAGCCTCACCCAGCACTGCCTGCCACTGCAGCTCCCCAGTTACCACCAGCTGGAACTGCCTCACCATTAAAATGTAGGGATCTGCTAAATGCTTTGAGATTTTTCTATAAAATGAGGGAGGGAGTTGATCATTTAGGTGTGTTTTTATCAACTCACAATTTCATGCTTTAATCTGCCCCACCTAGTCAAGCCCAGGATGCTGGATCCACCTTGTGCTCCACCACTGGAAAATCATATTCCTTAACATTCCAACTTCACCTTTATCTGATCAGCTCTGACCTCACCTAACTACATTTCTGCTTCTAAGTCTCTTCATTAATTCACAGTTATAAAACCTTTCTTTATAAGAGGTGGAAAAAGGAAATGTCTTTTTTTTTTATGGATAAACACTGAAGTGTCATAGCCAGGGAGCAGAGGAATGTGGCAGTCACAGCACAGCAGCTCCAGCACTCAGAGCCACTAAGGAATGTTGGACGTGGTGGAAGTGCAGAGCACAAGTGAAAAGTCTCCTACAACAAACAGCACGTGGTTCTGGGGAGGTCCTGGACAGGGCTGCTCCCAGTTTGGGAAGATGATCCTGCAGGGGCAGGGTTCAGTGCTGACTCATCACACCAGGTCTGCACACTGAAATCACAGCTCTCTGCCCCAGATTTCCAAGTCTCACCCAAATATCAGGTGGATCTCACACTACTGTGTTTACAAGGTTCCACAGAAAAGCAAAATCAAAACAAAGCTGGTAATGACTAATTCAGAAATCTTCTACACCAAACTGGTACTGAATCAAAACTAAAATAAGAGATTAGTCTAATTTTATTTCAATTAGTGTATGGAGGAGTATCAGGAGAATTTCAGTTTGGAAGGATTCCAATAAAAACAAATGTAAACAAGGGTTCCTCTGTATTTCATTTAGCAGTAATGCTAAAGAATGCTAATGCTAATTGTTATAACAACACCTTATTAATATCTAAAAATTATCCTTCATATTTTTGATTTTTTTAACCTATTTAAGTTTAATCATGCCTGATACACCTCATTTATCACACCCTTAACATGTGGAACTCACTTTTTCCAACCACTCATAGTGATCACAGAATCCCAAAATGGTTTGAGTTGGAAGGGACCTCAAAGCCCACCCAGTGCCACCCCTGCCATGGCAGGGACACCTCCCACTGTCCCAGGTGCTCCCAGCCCCAGGGTCCAGCCTGGCCTTGGGCACTGCCAGGGATCCAGGGGCAGCCATAGCTGCTCTGGGAATTCCATCCCAGCCCCTCCCCACCCTGCCAGGGAACAATTCCTAATTCCCAATATCCCATCCAGCCCCGCCCTCTGGAAGTGGGAGCCATTCCCTGGGTCCTGTCCAAGTCCCTCCAGCTCCTGAAGCCTCTTAAGGCACTGGAAGATTTCTAAACATCCAAAGTGCAGGTTTGGAACAAACAGAACTTAACTCGGGTGATCTTCAGCTTTATTTCCCAAATTGCAGGGCAGGAGATCCTGACCCCAGCAAACCACCTGGACTCAGTACAACACCACCACAGGATGCTCTGACTGCCACACCTGCTTCCAGAAAAGTTTGATTTTCTCTCTGCCAAAGCATAAACAGGCAGCTTTTTCTACACTTAGGTGCAGCTACTTCCACACCTCAGATTGCAACCTGCAGGCAGTCTTTACTCCACCAGGAACCTGCTGCTCCACACACACACACACTTTTCTCACACCATCCAGTTCTGGGGTCTATTTAATCTCCAGTACAAGTCCTGGATGCAAATCCCAATCATTTTAATCCAAGGCCAATGCTTTGGTCTCATACACAGCAAGCAAACCAAGCACAGCCAATCCAACACATCAGTTGTGCCCAGAGCTCCTCCACAGCCTCTGCTGGGAGCTGGGAAAGGTGGGCTCTGGATCTCTTCCTGAGGCTCTCCAAGACCCATCAGCTCCCAGGCACTACCAGGAGCCCTCCTCCTGTGCATCCCTGCCTCCCCCAGCTCCTCAGGACCAGTGGGATCAGTGCCCAACACACTCTTTCCCACAGGAACTGCAGAACAAAGAAGGAAAACTCCAGTGGAACACACTGCACTGTTTACCATCCCACTGATGTGCTCCAGAGCTGCTCCAGAACTCCCCAGAAAGCAGATCCCAAGTCAACAGCTGGAATGCAGCTGTGCATTCTGCAAACTCCACATTCAGCCAGGCAGGCTCAAAGTTCCCACAGAAATTTCTCTCTCCTACCAACGTAACCATCAACTATTTTTAGGATTTTATTTTTCTAAAGAAAATGCAATGCCTGGTAAAGGGGTGGGATTGACAGCTCTGCAGGAGTGATGAGCAGCAGCTCTGGAAAATGAAGCCTGCAGCTCATCCTCAGGGAAGTGCTTCCACCAGCTAACACTGCACATATCCAAATTCCCAATCCCAGTTATTCCAACCCTACAGTTCTGTGAAATGCGATAAAAATCTGGAACTGTCACAAAGAAAAGCAATCAGTCCACAAGTTTATCTGCTTGATAAAGATTAAGAATTGAAGGGGGTCACTTGTATTATTGTTATTTTTGTAAACCAAGGCTGCAGTTCAGTAGAGTCACAGAATCCCAGAATGGTTTGGGTTGGAAGGGACCTTAAAGCCCACCCAGTGCCAGCCCTGCCATGGCAGGGACACCTCCCACTGTCCCAGGTGCTCCCAGCCCCAGTGTCCAGCCTGGCCTTGGGCACTGCCAGGGATCCAGGGGCAGCCACAGCTGCTCTGGGCACCCTGTGCCAGGGCCTGCCCACCCTGCCAAGGAACAATTCCTTCCAATATCCACTTCCAGGGACAGTGCAGCCACCACCTCTTTGGGCACTGGAACCCCTCAAACCTGTCCAAGAAGTTCCACTGGCTAAAACCAAGCCCCGTGCAGTGCAAGGCACAGGATGAAGCCCCAGAGTGTGCCCAGCACTGGGGCTCTGGGAGCAGCTGTACCTGCTGCTGCTGCCCCTCACCTGTCCCTCCCACCCAGAAGGCTGACAGGGGGAAGGGCCAGAGCCCTTCCCACAGCTCCAGCACCAGCCTAAGCCAGGGTACCCTGTCCTTCACCCCCAGTTCCACAACTCCAGAAAACACCTCTAGATCCTGCTGGTCTCCCTCTGAGCTGCACACACACAACTGGCTTCTGAATGGCACTAAGCCCATTTTCTTCCCTCCAGAACACACTCACTCTGCAGTTCTTGGTACCTTTAACAGACCACAAATACATTCCATGTTTGCCCCCTCACAGCCTCAGTTTGATGAGCTAACAGTGTTATTTTCAATTCCTCAGCCTTCCCCTTGAAAGAAAATAAATCTATCAATTACCACCCTCTGGGAAAACCTGGAGCTCTTTATTCTTGTGCCAAACTCCAGCTTAAACTCAACACTGCCCCGAGCTCTGCAGAGCTGAGGAGGCCACAAGAACTCTGCCCTCAGTTCTGCTCACCAGCAGCACATCCACACTGACCTGAAGAGACTCTGATCTCCCCCTTTTTACCCAAAACACACATCTCCCCTGCTGCAGGGCCCAGCCATGTTTGGTGATCTCTGGTGAGCAAACACCAGGGTGCAAAGGGCACTGGCACAGCAGACACCCACACTGAGCTCCTGACTTCAGCCAGGAAAGGGGCACTTGCACAGCACCTTCCTCTGTCCTGCAGGAGCAGGAAAACCCTGTGCTGGAGGGGTTTGTTTTTCCCCATGGACCCTAAAAGCAGCCCCCAGCAGGAATCAGAGGTGGACACCTGAACAAAGAACAGCACCTTTGTTCCCAGCACTTTCTCAGGAGCAGTCACCCCCTGTGCCCAGCCCTGTCCAGCTGCCATCCACAGTGGGATCAGGAATGCTGATTCCAGCACAGAGCAGTGACATGGCCCAGCCCAACTGGAGATTCCCAAGCCCAGTGGGACACCAAGGGACATTTCACAACAGGCACAAACTGTGACCTGGAGCCGTGGCTGAGCCCTCAGGAACTTTCCATGAGTTACTCTGAAGTCAGGCCTGGTGTCCCTCCCAGTGGGCCTGAACCTGCTGCTGGGTGCTTTCCCCACCCCGTGCCAGACTTGCCAGTAAACATTTCCACTGCCCAGGGCTGCAGCCCAAGCACAGAACACCCTGGGCATGGACACAGAGTGTCCTGAAATGCTCCAGGGGAAAGGCACAGCACAGCCTTAAACTGCTGAGTGCAAAACAACCAACTGCTGCCTTCAGCTCTCCAGGAAACAGGAGACAGGAACAGACTCAAAATCATCACTGAAGAGAGCCCTGTCCCCTCACACACTCACAATAGAGGGACTGTCCCATGCAGAGCTGGACAGGGGCTGCTGATGTAATGGCCAGCAGATAAATCAATTGATTGTGAGAGGAGCTGCTGGTGAGAGAGTATTTTATGGGACAAACTTTCCCATTTGAAACCAAGCAGGAGACACCTCTCATCTCAAACAGAACAACTTAGAAAACTTTAGTCACCCATACTGAAACAGCCCCACACTGAACTGTGCATTGTTTGGAACACTGGGCCAAGCAACACCAGATTAATATTTATGTTCTTTATTTGGTTTTTAGTTTCTGTCCTGTCTCTGAGAGAACATTTCCTGTCAAAAGCTGTTTGTCCAGCTATCACACTAAGTAAGGAGACTAAATATATTGGCTGCAGGATCACCTGCCTGTTACCTCAATTCCTGATTTCAGGCTCACCTTCTGCCTGCCCAGTCTTGGCCAGCAGTGATCCCAGCTCCAGGATGCTCTGCTCTTTGACTTGCACTGCTTCCTCATCGTTTTCCTGGACATCACGTTTCACTGGGAAGAAAAAGAGCAGGAAAGTTGCCTTTAGTGGTGTTTCAAGTGGAAAACCATCCCTGCTGGTCAGCTCCTGGAGAGGTGCCCAGAGCAGGACCTGCTCCAACAGGCACCAGGGAGTTCAGCCTGGCCCAAGAAGTCTGGGAAGTTTGCAGTGCTCTGTCTGTGCTGCACAGGGGCTTCACCAGCCCACAGACCCCCCTGCTCACTCCAGCTCCAGGTTTGAACAATCTCAGCTTGTCCAGCCATGTAAGTGTCACTCAGAACCAGCACCACACAGCAGAGCACACTGGAGCCACAGAACCAAAGAAGAGACATTTAACAGCATTTCTGGGGTTGGATACTCCACTCTGGGATCGCTGGTGGTGCTGCTTTGTGTATTAAGCTGAGATCCCGTGGACAAAGTGCAGCACAAGCAAAGTGAGGTGGGTACACCCCTCCCCACTCTGGTGTCACACCTGCTGCCAGTGCTGAGTCCTGGCAGTGCCACCACCCTCTGCTCCAGGGAGTGACTCTGCTCTGAGGCAGATAAAGGGACAAGTGACAGCCAGCAGCACAACCCGAGTGTGCACAGCACCAGCCCCATGTGAATTATCCACCACACAGAGCCCTTCCCTCCCTGCCACCACCCCCAGCACAGGGAGCTGCTCCAGCTTCCACTCAAACAGGACCAAAATCCCGGCTCTAGGGAACTGCAACTGCGGCTCTCACCCCCAGTAACTCCCGACCAAAACGGAGGGAACTTTGCTCTCGAGGAGAAAAAACATCACAGCAACACAGTCTGGGCCACTCCGGATGCTCCCACCCACACCAGGGGCTGCGAGTCCCGACTGAGCCCTGGGAGCGGCACCTCCCGCTGAACAGCGAGCAAACACGGCGGGACAAACAGGCTGAGAGCCCTGGCAGCACCTCCAGGGCCGAGGGGACACCGGGACAACTTCTCCCGACACAGCGGGGTGACAGCGGGGTGACAGCTCCTCCGCAGAGGTCACCACACAGCACCAGAACCAAGAGCTCCTGCTTCACCCACCGGTGGCGAGGCCC
>VZRH01005698.1:175040-187664 GCA_013397555.1 Urocynchramus pylzowi | reverse complement strand
TGCCCCACAGAGGAATAGGGAATACCTGTAATATGTTTCACCCTCCATAGGTAGAAAAATTGTTGTACCTTCTGTGAGATGTACCCACAGCCATTGTCTGTTTTATTTTTTGGGGAATGCCTAGGGATGAGAAGGCTTGTAAAAAGTGCTTGATAATATTTTGGGCCTTTTCCCCAGTGTGTGCCATAGCAAATACAGCTCCTGAAAAAGTATCAACAGATACATGTATGTATCTGAATCAATCAAGGGACAGATACTGCATTACATCTGATTGCCAGATTTGTAGGCTATTTAATCCTCTGGGGTTAATTCCATTTCCCACTGAAGGGATGGATTGACGCCGGTAATTGGTACCGGAGCTGGTAATCATTTAGGCCTGGTCTTTAGTTAAATTAAATTATCTTAGTAAGGATGGGGCATTTTGATAAAAAAGGAATGACTCAAAGGGGCTTGGTCAAAAAAATTTGGAAGGGTGGTTTGCATGGGCATAGTAAGGTGGTCAGCATGAGCATTACCTTCAGCCATGAATCCAGGTAAAGTAGTATGTGAGTGACTGTGTGTAACAAGTTAGGGTTGTTTCCTCAAGGAAAGAAAGAAGATTAATGTTTTGAGCAATTTACATAACTTTTCATTAGAAACAAATTTGAGAAGTGAACTTTCTGCTCTTTCCACCACACCTGCAACATAGAATGAATTAGGGATTGTTTGTTTTTACCACAATTGCATTGTCTCTGGAAAGCTCCTTTTTTCGGCCTATTACAGTTTCTCACCCAATGTTCTTGTTGCCCACAATTATAACAATGTCGAAGCCTTCTGGTTTTGATAGTTTTGAGAAGTTTTCTGAAAATTGTTTAAAGCATTGGCCAATATTTATGCCTGGATGGTGGCATTATGTTCTGGGGTGGCCAGTTTGTTGCACACTTCCACCATCTGAGGGATGGTGGGCTCTGGCTCTGATGGCAGGGCACACAAGACCTTTTTGCATTCTGAGTTAGTGTTAACTACAGCCAAGTGTTTTAGTAACTTTTCCTATATTTGATCTTCAGTGACTTGTTTACCAATGGCCAATTTAAGTCAGTTCAAAAAGGTCGTATAAGGTTCAGTGGGGCCTTGCCTGATGTCTGCAAAGTCTAACTGGGATTTATTAGCCTCTGGAATATGCATTAGAGCTTTCTTAGCTGCATCCCTGATGTCAAAAAAACCCTGCCTCTCAGGAGGTTTGTAGTTTGTTGGTCTGGATCTGTAAAATTTCCCTCTCCTGCTAATTCATGTATGGTTAGATCAGCCCTTGTGGGGTTTCCAGGATAATCTCGTAGCAGCTTGTTCAGCAGCCACTTCCACCCCAAGTCCCACAGGGAATATTCAGTGGGAGTCAACAATGATGTCACAAGGTAACATAAGTCATGTTGGGTTAAAAGGTGGGCAGAGAAGGTTGCAGAAATAAGGTTAGAAAAATACGGAGAACTTCTCCCATGCTCTCTGGTAGCTTTACTCAATTCTTTAATTTCACTAAAGACCAGAGTCTCCCAAAAGTGATTGCCTCTTCTATTATACCAGACTGGCAGAACATCTAGCTTACTCGCCATTTCCCATTCACCTGCCTTTATTGCTGTTCTTTTGATTTTCTCCCAGGCACCTTTCCTAGAATTCTGCCCCTAGGAGATCTTCCTCTGATGATGAGGAGGAGGATGAATTGGATAGGGAGGAGTAGCCCTTAGCTGTAAACACTCTTCTATATTTCTGATTCCTACCCTCACCAGACTTTGGGGTAGGCATTAGTGCTGCCATCTTAGGGGCAGGCCCTTCCGGAATCCATGTGGGTATGGTTCTGGCCTCCGTAAGGGGGAAGTGGGTATTAGACAAGCTAGCTGTACTGACAGAAGGAAGAGTTCCCTTAGGGTGCTAGGCATGTCCTGGGATAGAATGGGCAGAATGGTAAGAGAGGCTCTGGGCAGGGTTTCCCGACGACTCGGGCCATCGACAGGAGATGTTAGAAGGGTCTTCAAAATGGCTGACATTCTTCAGATGGCGGTCAGTGGTGTCATGGCCATTGGTGTTTTTAATGGAGTTGGACAGCTGGATGATAGTTGGAGTGGAGGGATAAGGAAAGCACGAGGGAACTGGTGGGACATAGTGTGAGAGCTCCAAAGTAGCTTGCACATTGCCACTGTGGATCTCAAGTGGAGGGTCTGGTGACAGTGGACACAAGGCGGCAGGGTCACTGGCTAAGCCGCGTTTCTCCCTGGGCCAGCCACAGGCGTTTGCCATCTCTGCCCCGTGTCTGTCCTCCGGGATGGTTGATGGATACATTTTGAGGGAGAAAGCAGGGTTGGCATTCTCGGGCTTGTCCGAATCATCTGATTTTTTCTCTTCTCCAAGCGATTTCAATTTCATCTTTCTCTCCTTCTCTTCTAAGTGTATCACATCATACATTTTTTTGAATATAGGAATTAATTTCTGAACAGAGCGATTCCGATTAGCAGCCAAATTGTAGAGATTTTTTCCTACCGAGTCCCAATAATTAAAAGAATACTGTTGTGGCGTGTTTCTCTTTAGTTTCTCTTAGCTTGCCTACTATCTTATTTGTGAGTTTGTAATCCCTTTGTACTATGACATCTTTATGCTGTTAGTCTTCTCTGGACCTAGCCTCCCTGCACCTTTTAGAGTGGTGTTAACTTTTCATCTGTATCTAGTGTGCCAAAATTAAACCGGCACCCTGATTGTTATACAGTTCTGTTAAATGTCCATCTTTCTGTCTGTCACTCAGCCACTCCCTGTGAATCCCCTGTTGGCTCCCATGCATCTATGTCCTCACTAATCTCCTCCCCTTACAAGTAGGCAATCCTCCCTATCTCTACCCTTTTCTCCAGAACCTTCTCTGCCAATCTCTTGGTACTCAATGCCCCATTTGTTTATTTGTACTATTCCCTTCCCCTGTTTTCCTTGATAGGTTTTGTTNGCGCTGGGAAAGGTGGACCCCCCGGCAGGCTGCAAGGTGTCCTGGATGTCTCCTTGGGTCCTGGCCTGGAACAGGTTCAGAAGGCTCCACGGGAAAGGAAAAAGGGGACAGTCCAGAGAAAATTTGGACTGTACAGCTAAACTAGCTAGCAGGCAAAAGCAAAGCAGCAAAGCAAGAAGCAAAGCAAGGCGGAAAGAAAAGAAGGAAAAACAAAGCAGCACTAATACACTGCACTGTCTGTCCCGCCAACTGTGGGGGAGTGAGCAAGCTGATAACCAAAGAGACTTCACTGTTCAGGGCCAGTTTTGGAGGCACAGAGCACAACATCCAGTACACACAGAACAGACGACTGGGGATACAAGCATCATACCGTCACCCTACGACAGGTTTGTAGAAGGTTAGTCCTGCTTCAGACTCTTCCCCAGCCATGCCCTCATTGGTTAGTTGTCCTAGACCACTCCTTCTGAGTTGTGATATAAAATCCTCTGTATACCCCTAGTCTGGGTATTGGGGCCTTGGCCTCTGGGAGTCTGAAGTGCTGTCATCCATCCACCTATTAAATCATCCCAGTTCTACCCCAAGGTCCGTGTTACTGTTCTCTGTCCCTGCACTGCACCACCAATAGTTGGGAACTGCAGGGCTCACAGGGATATGTTGCACCCCTGTTGTCGTGCAGCTGGAAGATCACGCACCATGACAGAATACAACTTGGATTCGGTGCTCTCCAGGGTATCTTTAAAGACCAGTGAATTACATCTTGAAGCTCCTTCTTTTCCAATTTCTTTCCCTGGTTTGCCAGTCCTAATGTAAAAGCTTTGTAAGAGTCTCTCTGCACTACAGACATCTGTGCTACCATTTTAAAGCAAGTTTTCAAACACTAGCGAAAAGGAAAATAGCAAATGTGGCAGATGTCACCCTTCTCCTACCTTCTTCTGAAGGCTGTTGCTAAGGTAACCTCCTCCTGGCCCCTTAGCATGTGGGAGATAACCATGGGGGAGATGGGCCTGGAATGCCCTGGGAGAGAACGGTCGTAGAGCTTAGAGTGAGCAAGGGAAACAATCTCCCAGAATTCCATGCGTTGTCATGCAAATAGATTTCTGCCCATCACCTGTTGTGCGCTCCCTATTTCTAGAAGGTTCTATGTTGTATGCTTCCCCATTGGTTTGCCTCAAAGGACCACTCCCTCCACTTTCCCTATTGGTTTCCCCTGAATCACCCCACTCTTGCTCCTCCCCTGGACCCTTGCCCGATTGGTCTGATTGTACCCTGGCCACTCCTTCCTCTGCCCAGTTATATACCCTGGCAGTGCCTTGTTCCTTGCTCTCCAGCCCTGGTTCCCTTCGCCTCTGGATGTATTTCTACCCTGTACTTCTGATCCCTCAATGAATCCCAGTGGATTTAACCATCTGGAGAGTCCTCTTGCTTTCTGGGGGAACTTCTACTACAACATCCAGGCTCGGGCGTCTGGTGAGCTGGAGGAGTTGCCGGCACAGCCCAAGGCGAGATGCTCTTGGTGCCGCAGGCACCCTGACAGCACCCGCCCAGGGAAGCTCCCTTTGGCGGGAAAAGGGGGTCTCCTGCGTTAGCTGGCACTGCCAGCGATCCGACAAGAATTCTGTACATTTTCTTTGTGTGATTTATGTTTATTTATTGAAAATCATCATATATATGTGAAGATAATACCCAAAAAAGTACTAAATCTAAAATTAATATTATAAATATGGATCTTTTCATTATATTTGCTTAATCCAATCTGATGCCAAGTTCTTCTGACCATTCCATCATTTATTTGGATACTCACCCAAAACTAGGAACAATGGCAAGTATTTATAATGAAAAAAAACTGTAAAGAGAATTCTAAAAAAAATTCTAAAGAGGGATTATTCATCTGAATAAAAAATACAGCCTTGTGTGCAGAAAACAATGTGTTGTCTTTATTGGCTAAATAGAGAAAGATGAATTGAGAGAGCTGAAACAGAATAGATGAAAAAGCCATAAAATCTAATATCATAATTTTCTTCCCTTTAAAAAAAGTTTGATTGAATGATGTAGAAAATCTGGGATAAAAATAGTCACAGCATCTTTAGAAAGTCTTAAAGGAGCTGACCAAAAAGGGGAGGCTGACACAGACTGCTAGGTTTCTATAATGTGAGAAGAAATAAAATGTCCTGGATAACAAAAAAGATAAGTCTTTATCATATCTAGAAGTTAACAATGAAACAGTTAAGAATTTCTGACTAGATCTTTTGTTTGACACATTTATAGATCCTCAAAGGTAAAAAAGGAAGGAGGTAAAAAAAATTTGTGATGATAAAGTTCTGAAGGTGATTCTCTAATTATGTGATAGAGACCATTGTCTTCATGGTTGTCCAGTCTTGGTTATCAACTGATGTGTTTCGTAAGCATGAATACTTGTGTCTAGGTACTTCAAACTCTGATAGTCAAGTTATTTGCAGAAAAACTGTATAAACAAAACATCTAAATAACTGATTGAGAAGGTTATGTAATTGTTGTATTGCCAATGTGCATAGTAACATTTCTTTCTTTTTCTGCATTTCCTAACCTTAGGGATTTGATTCATACAGCTGTTGCTTAGTTATAAATTTACCACAATGAGCAAATGAGACCAAAATTAGATGGCAAGATATAGCACATTGTATATACAGAAAGGTTATAATGGAAAGATACAAGGTAGCATTTTTATTTGGTATCTCTGAAAGTGGGCATTGACAAGAAAGAAATTCCTTGATTCTGATCACTGATAGTCAGAAAAACCAAATCAAGTTGAAGATAATCTGTATTATGGTCTCCCTTGGGGCTAATGGCTCATCTTGCAGCTAATGGCATCAGCAAAGAATTTACTTGACACCTGTTTCAGTTTTTTATTGGGCTATCTGGCTCTCCTCAAGTCTTCCGGTTCACCAGCTGATTCTCTCATTCTCAAAGCCTTTTTGGGGTATTTGTCTTAGGTGTTTTGAGGACTGGAAATTCTATCTTAAATTCCTATGATGTGTCCAGCAGTGGAAAATAAATAGTTTATTTACTTCTTTCATCAGTGCGAACAAGGTGCAGAAGTATGGGCATGTTACCATAAATCTTTCAGGAAATGCTTCTCCTGTTAGACCAAAATGTAAATAACTTTGAAAACATACTGGTTTTCCTCAAGGATTTTGAGCTCTGTCTGAGTTTGTTAATAGAGAGGTTTTTTTCTAGGGTACGTGGTATATATGTGAAAGTTGGGAAGATCTTGATCAAGATTACTTGAAATATTCTTGGCACGTATTGACTTGTATGCTTGTTTTGACAGAATGAGCAGTTATAATTGAAAACTGGATTGCAAATAAATTAAAAATATTTTTAATTATTTCTCACAATATTGCATGTTTTTGATGAATTCTTAGCTCAACTACTTTATGTATAGGTATAGATTCTAATTTGTAAAAATTAAATATTTTTGTATTAACCCAGTGCTTGATGACATGAAGCAGTTCTCCTTAACAGGAAACACTTAAAAGCCCTACAGAAAAGGCTCTTCTTTTTTTTTTCTATTTTAGTTCTAATTTTAAGGGTTATGAAGTGGTAATACTCAGTCTGTATTGTTTTGAATTTGTTTTATTTTTGTCCAGTAAGTTATTCCCAGTTTAGTGACATACTAGAAGTAATCTGAAGTTTTTAATTATAGCCTTGGATGTATTAAGCAAGAAGAGACATTGTTTGTGTATAAGAAAAACCCAGAGGATTGGGTTACTGTGACTAACAGACCTCATCAGGAAACCAGAAGCAAGACAGATGCAAGCAGAAAAGCACTGACTTGCAGAGAAGACATTTTTTATGCTGGGATTGGTGAAGCTTCACAGACAGTTAATAAAGCCTCTATAAGTTAATAAATGACTCTGTAAGTCAGGTCTGTCTTACTACATCATTTTTTTTATGCTGCAAATCCAAGTTTCTTGTCCAAACTGGCAAAATGGGCAAGGGCAACAGGAGCTGTAGCACACCAAAGCCTTGTATTGCCAGACATTCCTAAACCCAGTAAAGATCTTGACTTATGTATTAGGCTAATTGCAAATATGTTGTTTTTAAATACTACATATTCTGTTTTTTGAGGGATTTGCTGCCTGGTTTATGCATGAGGAAACAGAAAGTCAGTAAAAAGGTTACTTCATGTATAGAGGTATGTGAGACAGAGGACTAAATCCTGAGATGCTGGCCTTAGTTTAATTAATGTTTGCCTGGTTGTTGCAAGTATCTTTTGGAAGTTACTCAGTGGAAAATAAACATGCAGTAGTCTTCCTTTTATAAATAAAAAACTGTATCAACATCATGATTTTTTTTTCTGCTTCTCTGTAAAAGCATCAAGAGATGCTCTCCCCCCACCTTTCCCTGTGCTATTATTGTGCATTTTGCAGTACCTAGGGGGAGCTATGTATTTTCCTGTCTCTTTTGATTCTATCTAATATGCATTTATTTCAAAGCCTTTGTAGGGAAAAAAAATATTGGAAGATGGAGGGAGAAGAACAGGAAGGAAAAACTTGGGTGAATATTACCTTTTGAGCACCATGTCAAAGACCATTCTAATTATACGTACCAAAAAACTCTACACCACTTGTATCCCTGAGTATGATAAAGTTCTGATCACTTTTCAGTTTTTGAATTGCAGTGAATTTGCTATCACAAAAACCAGTGTGAATGACATGTTGAAGTTTTGTCTCAAAGCACTGATCTATATGCCAAAATATCTGCATCTTAAGAAATGTTATTGCTGTGATAATCCAAAGATACATCAAACAAGGGAAGTTTTGTGGGAGGAGAAATACATATTTTATTGATCTAATTTATATGGAGGAGAAAACCATGAGATTTGGCAGAAATAAATGGCTTTTTTAGTCATATGCAATAGAAGATTAACAGTAAAAATGCAGACCAAACACAGTGGAATAATTCACAATTCACTCACAGTCTTTATTGTAAGAAGTACAAAGAAAGAGGTAATAGATGCAAGAGAATATAGTTCTGTTAAGTTAAATAATAAAAAACCTGTTCCATGTCCAATGTAGTTCAGAAAATTGTACAAATATATGGTTAACTTTAAAGTTAGATTTTTACTAGTGGAACACATAAGTGTTGCATATAGAAAGTCTTTTAAAATAAGGGCCTTGTTACCCTTGTAAAATCATGCTACTAAAAAGGTCTGCTACTTCAGCTAAGTAGAAGAGGACTATGGGAGAGTAACTCAGCTGGAGTAGGGGTAGAGAGTCATGAGAGATGTGTTGTGTGGCTGCCACATCACCACATTGTGATGTATGGTGGTTGGTTGATGCTGGTTCTCGGCTTCTTTTTTCTACCTCTGTTGAGGTCAGGATTGAAGGCACTCGAGACGGTATTTCGCGTTCAGGCTTAGATGTTTATTTTTCTTATCTATGTTACAGTCTCACAGGCAATGAGTTCTGAAGTATTTCACTAACGAGGTACAAAATGACTAACTATTTTTCATTACAAAGTCTTTTAAGGCTGAACTATCCAGTTAAGAAATGACACCTAAATGAATTTCACTTTTAACCCAATAACTAATCACTCAAACTCTGCAATGCGGACTTCTCTGTCCAATTACAAAATACCACTGAAGCCCATGAAGAAGAAGGAAGAAGAAGGTAAAGAAGAAGGACCAGCCTCTGCCCTAAAACCTCCATCTTGCTCCCTACATATATTACTATATTCTAAAACCTTTAACTCTAAGTCTTCCACCCTGTGATATTACACACTTCTAACCAACTAAGCACCCATAATTCCAGTGCTAGTAATTAATTTTGGAAGCCTTCTCCACAACCTCTGGTCAAATGCAGTGGTCTCCTGGGAGTCAGAGTTTGTAGGCACGGAAAATCTAAAATTCTCAGCATCCAGGACTCCCAACAGGTTGACTTTGGCTTGTTGTGCCTTAAAACTATGTAAACTGATAACCAGATAACAGTTTTAAAAAGGCCTGTTTTTTGCAATAAAGTTTCTCTCCTTTGCACTACTTGAGGACTTTGCATCACCCAGCATCATCACATGTAAGTATTTGATTGCCTAAACATGTCTTTTTAAGTTACATTTTTAAAGTTGTGTAAAGGCTGAACCAGAAATGAGAGCTTTATTAAGAACTTCCTTTGCTTTCTGCGTTCAAAAACTGAGGGGGTAGAAGAAGTGAATTTTTTGGCCTTTCATGTATCCTTACACTTGAAACAGTAGATATAGGGCATCTGAAAAATACTGATTTTTTAAAAAATCATTTAAATAAGCAGCCCATAGAAAATGGTTTCTCATATATTGTCCTCATGCTTGTAACTTGCATTACAAAAGAGTAGGAGAGGCATGAAAGGAAATAGTGACTCATCAGATTGGTAGGGTCCAAGATAATGAAGTAAAATCTCTGGTAGCCACACTTTCTGTTGTACTTAAAATGAATCACTAGTCTATTTTTAAATTAGTGTGTACTGTTCCTAATACTGAAGACTACATGGTAACAAAAAAAAGTTAAAAGAAACTTAGAAAAAATACTTTTCTTTCCAGAATAATCTGCAATAACACAGTATTTCAATTTGGACCATGTAGTTCATAGCAGAAAACAAATAGGACAACAGCAATGCTTGATTCAATAACAAAAGAAATTAAAGGAAAATCTCTGATAAGTTCTTTAATACAAACATAGGCTGCCAGTATTGCTGTCATAAGAATATAATAAAAGAAATAGCAAAACTATACAAAAAATCTAGTGTTCCTTATCTTTAAGTAAACTACTGAAAGGAGTCAAATCTTATACTGGAAAGGGTGACAGTTTCTGTCAAGAAACAACCTTTGACTTCAGAAGGCATATTGTAGAAACTATGTCAAAGTGGGTTATTTAAAGGTGGTGACAGACCATCAGGAGATGCTTTTCTCTCCTTTGACTATTGAAAAAGCCTCTAGACCATTTTTTCTTGTAGGACTCCTAAATTTTGAGGTGACTGAAATTGGGAGTGATTAATTTGTTCATTTTTTCATCTTATATGCAAAGAATATCTGATGTCTGTGGTGAGCTGAGAGGAACTGACAGGAAGCTGAAAGGATTGGCTAGGTGGAATGAAATTAAGAGATTGTATATAACCATGCTGTAATATTAACACAAGCTTCCATTGATTAAGGCACCTTTTCTTGAAGTGAAACCTAGAAGAAATAATTGTGATTTTTTTTTGTACTGAAGCTTTGTTCCTGCGTCAGTCTCAGCAAAACAGATCAAATTATGAGTTTGTAAACTAAATATAATTTTTGCTTTTTTATTTTTATCTTTCTTCAATCTCCATGTGCCAGGAGCCATTTTTTGCTTTCCCATTTTCACTGTCAATAGTAGACATTAAAAAGATCTGCAGGTAAATAACAGTAATACATATACAAGATTAAATTATTTATGAAGAGCAGACGTATGGCCATGATCAGACAGACTGTGATATAGTCCTAATTCAACAGGAGGCTCAAACCACAGTGGGAAGCATTTGGTAACAAAAACAACTCTTGTCAGGCTTGCTGTTCCAAAATTGGCAAATTGTGAACTGTTCTGTCACTGTCATTGTTTGCTTAACAGATAAGTTCTATTTCTATTCCCTCACTGAGCCCACTGGAAAGACACTCAGAACAGGATCAATTTTTTCTCAATTTCTTCCCAAAAACTGTCTTTTTATTCTTACTTTAGGGACCTTAGGGGCTTAAAACAATGGCAGGAGTGAGGGAGGAAAGGAGGGAGGAAGGAAGTGAAGGAAGGGAAGAGAAGGGAAGGAAAGGAAGGGAAGGAAGGCAAACAAATGACATCCCTCCTGAATGAAAATGAATCTCATGAGATTGTCTTACCTATGACAACAAAACAGGTTACAGAAGGTGGGAGTAGCAGGGAACCAAATTAGAAACTCCCTGTGGGAAAAGAAGGTGCAATTACCTTCCATTTCTGCAAAGTAAAATGTTGTTATGTAGATGAGGGACAGCCCCTGTTGCTGTGAATCATAGTTCACAACAATACTAACCTTCAGTAGGGCTGTCATGAGCACAGGCAGAGTAGTGTCTCAAGCCTCTAGGGAATACAATGCAATGTGGGTGTTTTGTTTGTTTTGGGGACAGGCACAGAATTTTGTTCTGGTAATACTTTTTAAGCTTTCTTATATTCATCCTTATTTTTTCATTCCTACTTTATGATTTTGACCAGAAATTCCTCCTCTGTGTATAGACATTAATTGTTTAGTCAGGATGGTTTCCAGCTAGACAATTCATGCAGGCATCAGTAGCAGTTTGAGAATTCCTTTCTTCTGAGTGCTAGGTCTTTGCTTACATGACAATTTTTGGTTCAGGATTGCTGCTTTTAGAAGCTCACAAATTCAAAACAATCAAAGTAGACTGAAGAGTACAACTCATGAGTACAGCTCATGTACTCTTCATTGCAGCACTTAAATAGAATTTGTACTTTCATTATAGTATTCATATGTTTTCTCAGTATGTTATTACACACCCTTGCTCTTGTCTCAGGTCTAAAGACATTAGAAATCTTTCTGATTTTGACTCTGTAGGCATGTATCAGTATCTACTTAAACATGTGTGAGTTTTTTACTCAAAATTTATCTAAACCTCATCAATGAGTAATGCAGTGCAAGGCTGTCGCATGTTTGTAATGTTGTATATTCCACCTATTCCTGTGGGATACAGATTTTAAAAAAGATGACTGTACTGACTATCAGATACATGCAATGGAAAAATTACAGCTTTAAGCCTCCTTCAGCATTAGGTATTCATCAAGTATTTTGTACTATCACACACACAACAATATTTTTCCTGCAAGACAGAGAGAACATCATATAAGAATGATGCAGCACATATCTAAATTTTGTTTCCTTTGCTTTTCTTGTAATTTAATTCAAGAAATTGTGGGGCCATATCCAGTTGACCTGAAAACCTCCCTTTAAAGCACTTCAGTGGAAAACATCTTCAGTGCCTGGTATTGTATTACTACATATATATATTATAGTTGTGTAAGTATGTGTGTGTGTAAGTATGTGTGTGTGTGTGTGTGTGTGTGTGTGTGTGTGTGTACATTATATATAGCTGTCATTTAGAAATGAGACTAGAATGCTGTTCTTATAATTCTGCCAGAACAGACAAAGCTTCTGAATGGGGACCTAGACTACATCTGGTGTTCATGCTTTGTCTTACAGAAGCCAGTATCAATTCTATATACAGAACATGGTAACAACCATTCTTAATAAAGACCAACTTCTGTGGGCTGATTCCTCTACAGAACATTGTGTTAAGAGTCTAATTCCTTCACAGGCTTTACTACACTGAACATTACTCCAATAACAACTCAGATCTAGTGGATTTCCTCTGATTTGCAGTGGAGATCGTATTCATCTGATTCTGTTTAATATATTCACCAAAACAAAGAGGAAAAAGGTTCTTTTTCTATTTCAGGGAAAGCTTTTATAAGGAAAACTGCCATTGTTGGGCATGTTCATTATAAGAATTGACATAATATTCATAACACAGACTCTTGACTAGCTACGGAATTGTGGTTTGTGACAAATATTTGGCCCTTCATCATAACACCATGAATTTAAGTGGCATGGGTTTCCTATGCCTTGCCACCAGATAGTTTGTTGTATGCAAAAAAA
>VZRH01005698.1:114469-175014 GCA_013397555.1 Urocynchramus pylzowi | reverse complement strand
CCACCAAAAAATTTTTTTTATAAAAAAAAAAAAAAAAAAAAAAAAAAAAAAAAGTAAAAATACCACCAGTGCAGAGCAACTACAGTTATTTGGCTGAGCTGTGTGTTCTTTGCAGTACCCTAATTCCATCATTGCATTGGCACCACCTGTCAGAAAAATAACAATAAAGTCTTCATAACCTCTACTGACTTCTCTCTTAAGTAAGTTAATGGCTGACTCTAAATAGGTGCTCTAGCCTGGCAGTTCCTAACAACATCGTCATGAACCGTGGATGCTCAGAACCCCTTCCCACTGAGCCATGAATCCTTATTTGTGGTTTTTGCTTTAATGTGAAGTTGTCAAGATTGTTTGCCCAGAAAGTTTTGACATAGACTCTTTTCCTTTTGTTGAAAATAGGTGCCTATTTTATAGCTTTATCTTGTGAGCTCTCCACTGTGGAGTCTGTCTTGATTTTTATGCCCTGGACAATGCCAGTAATGTTCTTGGTTTTATGTAGTAAACTACAAGTGTAACCCTTTTACAGTTTCCTACAGGTACTGTACAAATTTCTAATCAGGCCTCAGCAACAGAGATCAGCACTAAGCTTTGAAAATAAGGAGAAGTAGTCACCAGGCAAACTACTTGCCATAACAGCTCTAACTGGGAAGGAGGCAGGGTACAGCCAGACTGAATCCAGTCTCTTTACACTTGTAACCATATGTACAGAGGAACAACAATCTGGGACAATTAAAATACTCACATGCTGTTTTCTGATTATAGTTTGAAGAGATCTGAAACCTTCATAGAACAAACTAGACATTGCTTTGCAATATGAAAATTTAATGAGGTTAAACACAACATTTGGGAGTTTTCCAGGGTATATCTAATGATGCTCTTTTAGTGTGTCTGGTTTAGAACCCAGATGCCAACAGTGGATCACCTTTAAATCTGAACTCACAGTTCATCTGGTCCCTGTGATGGTCATCTTTGCCCTTCTCTGGTAATTTTCGAAAGCTTTCATCTAGCTAAAGAGATTCTTTTGCTTGATTTATCTATCTTTAAACTACACAGATGGCTTTCAGTTTTAAACAGAGTCTTGGGCCAGAACTTATCAGAGATTCAGATGGCAGAAGGCAGGAGTGATATTTTCCCCAAGCACTGAAGGAAAGAAGAAAATTCAAATAATAATGGAGCAATACAGACCCGTACTACAATCTTTCAAGTGAACTAAACATAACCACAAAGAGAAGCTGAATTTGAAAGGCTTATGTTAAATACAGCCAGACAGGTGCACATATTGCACTGGGACAGTGAGGTTCATTCTCACTAGAAATTTGTAAAACTCAACAAAATCTTTCTGAGACATAGTTCCCTCCTGTGTTAAGTGGTGCACATGCCACAACCAAGTCCAGCATCATAGCAGAATAGAAGATACCATGTCTGCACAGTAGCAATTTATTTAAAATTTTTAATATATTACTTTTTTTTTACATTCAGACTGATTTTGCAATTCTGGGTTTGCTTCTGTCAACAACTTCTTTCTTCACTGAGTTAGGGAGTGGGAAGTTTATATCCATGTAGATAACATTTGCTAGGGCTGTGATGCAGGCACCACTCTAACACCACAGGGGTTAAGTGATTCAAAGAAATGTGCTGACTCTGCTGAGATTTTCATTGAAGCAAAGGGAGCCTTGTGCTTTAGTAGTTGTAATATTGGATGGGAAATGTCAGAATGAAATCAGTCAGTTTCTTGGTGCTTTGAGAGAGATTAATTGAAGAGAAATTTCATTTTCCCTTGAAAAAGAATGAAAACTCTCCACCTATCATTCATGGAAGGATGATTTATTTTTTTTCCAGCTCTGTCAGTCAGAGGACCTTCGATACAAGTAGATTAATCAAAGACACTTTATCATCAATCACAGCTAAACAGTTTTAGAAATATTTCTCCCTGTGTCCCCAAACAAAAGACATTGTATCATTGTAATAGAAAGGACAAAAACTACAGCTTCAAAAGCAGACTGCAAATTCAGCTGTGCATGTTTCATTGAAAAGAGGGGAAAATCAACTTGGTAAATAAATTACTGAATTTGTGTTCACCTATCTCTTTTTTTTTTTTTTTTTTTTTGATGTTAAACTATCTTTGGGTTTCAGAGATCATCATGGAGCTTTAATTAGATGTAATTTGAAATCTACAGTGCTGTGCTGAAGGCCTGTTCAGGATGGACAGCCTTTTGGACAATGGACATAAAGAGAAAAAGACCTGCGTTTTTTAATGAACTTCCTAATGAAACTAAACATTCTGCCAGTGAGTAATACATTTATCCCCCAACCCTGACGCCCACAAATATTCATACAAAATTGATTGAAATTTGAAAAAAAAACTTTTATTTCTGAAAATTTAGTTTAGTGGCATGCATATTTATATCAATATTTTGAATCAAGGTCTGCACTTCTGTCTCAACAGCAGCAGATTTGATGATGTAAATTTATTTATTTCTACACTCAACTCTCTGCTTAGGGTTGCAGTTTTTAAGGTTGTATTCTACTCAGCTGTAGGACAGGTTCCTGAACCGCAAACAATTTGAGGTAGATATTGTCTTCTTTTGCTTTGTTTTTTTTTTTTCATGTGCCAACGTAGCTGTTGCACAATGAAGTCAGGACCAAAGCTTGGGGCTGCTGTGACACTGCAATGGTAATATACTTTCGGCTCTGTAGCACAGTGCTTTTACTGATTATTCCACTGTACCACTTCATCAGTTTTCTAGCACTGTTTGCATTTAACAATAATCTACCAAAGAATTTTCAGACTGAACAGCCAGCACTTGAAATACAGTTCCAGCTTGCAGACTAGCGTGTTGTCCTTTAGAGGTGAAAAGGTCTCTCAGTGCTTTGCTTCTTTGGGGACAAATGATTTGCAAATTGTACTTCAAAGAGTCACCAGTATAGACATTGTCACTTGCTTTAAAAAAATGGGAAGTTAGGAGAGGAATTCTGCTTATGATGGAGTACCTTTACTCTCATTGCAAGCCATTTTTCTACGTATCAGTAAAAGCCGAAGGATGGGATGTGCCTACTCATAAGTAGTTTTGATACTTCAAAGTTACATAAACCTTGCAGTGTGTTGCATAATTCTGAAACATTTCCACATAAACAATTGCCTATACATATCCAGAAATTGCATGAAAGTCTTATAAAAGTTTTTCTCCTACTTGGCCTTCCTGTATTCTTGTTCTAATTACATTGTTAAAAGGACAATAGATGAACTGAATTCTGTACACATACATACCTCCAGGCTCTGCAGAAAGAGCTCCTGCTCCTGAATTTGATGGACTAGACTCTGGCTGCCAGCCTTTGATAGGGCAATGTATGGAGGTTCTGCACAGCATGTGGTTTTAAAATGAGCAAACTTCAGCTGCTTATATCTGGTTATATGCCTTTTGTGCTTTGTTGCTAAACATTGTGGAAGATCTTTCTGCATCATTCTTTTTGTCTGTGGCCAAAGGAGAACAGGGACTATGTTCATGGGTTGTCAGGTTGCTTTTATTGTCTCATCTTTCCTCCCCAAGGATCCTTTCAGAGAGAGTCATTCACCTCAGCCAGGCATCTGTGTTTTTTGCCTGCTTGTTGGATATGTTTCCAGTCTGCTTTGCTCAGTACATCCTCCCCTGCACAGTATAAATCATTCCAGGGATGAGGAAAGTTATAGCAATGTCTTCAACATCCCTGATTCTCACAATCTGCCACCTCAAGATTTGTGGACATACAATTCCCACAAGAAGGAAAGACATCTGTTCAAATGTTTTCCTGACATTTTTGGAAGTCTATCTCAAAAAAAAAAATGTTCATCTTTTTTACCAGGCATACATGAGGTTGAAGCTTCTGGTAGTTTCCATGGTTTCAGCCTTAAAGGGCTAGTGCACAGAGTGTATATTTAGGAATCCTTTCATTTTGACTTCAGGTTTTAATGTGATTTAAAGATAAGATAGGCTGACAGGTGGGAGAGGCGTTGTTCCTTTCTGGTCAACATACTTTGCTAGTGAAGGAAGTCACAGCCAAGAACAGAAAGTACTTCTAGAAAGAGAATAGAATAGAATAGAATTAATATTTTGTATTGATAAGGTAGCTTCTTTGCTTCCATGGTAAATGGCCATCAGCCCCAAAACTTGTTACAAACTGTTGCATGACAATGAGCAAAGGGCAAACATAGAATCATACGATTCATGGACAACATGGAGAACTGCATTTCCAAGGTGATCCTCAGGATTTTGGACAGTGCTGAAAAATTTTGCTGACGATCATGCCACACAGAGAATATGTTATGACTGAAATAAAAGGGAGTTTGAACATCCCAGGTCTTGTTTCTTCTTCTACTCAGACTATCTGAGTAACAATGACTCACTTAGTATTTGAACAACCAATAACAATATATTAGCTAACTGAAAGCATAAAATATGGAATAGAGATCTATAAACTACAGTTTCTACTAGTTGGTAAAGATGATTTAGAAATCAAATCAGAGAATCATAGAATGGTCTCGGTCAGAAGGAACCTTAAAGATCATGTTGATCCAAGCCCTCTCCCACGGATAGGGACACCTTCCACTTAGACCATTTGGCTCAGAGCTCCAGTCAGACCTTCCAGGCAGGGAGCATCCTTACCTTCCCTGGACAACCCATGTCAGTGACTCACTACCCTTACAGTAAAGAATGTCTTCCTCATGCATCATCTAAGCCTTGCCTCTTCCGGTTTAAAACTATTACTTTTTGTCTAATCACGACATGTTTTTGAATATAGCCTCATTGCTTCATGTTCTAGAAAGCTGCAATTAGGTCACTCCAAAGCCTTTTCTTCACCAGTCTAAACAATCAAAATTCTCTTACCATTTTCTCACATGAGCCGTGTTCTATCCTTCTTATCAACTTGGTGTCCCTTCCCTGGACTTGCTCCAAGAGATCCATTCCCTTCCTCTGCTGAGACCTCAGTGCTGGATGCAGTGTTCCAGGTGTGGTCTTGCCAGAGTAGAGTAGAGGGGGAAGAATCACCTCCCTCATGTAAATGTATCTCTAATGCTTATGTACAATGCTATATACTTTGGGGCAGTATTAATGAAATTCATTAGTTGATATTTGTGCACCCCAGTGTGAAGTGGTATAGAAACATAAGCTATTGTTATTAACTTGCTTATTAAATTTCCTGTTCACATATACCTGGGACTATGAACTTTTCCAGGTCAGTATTTCAACATTTTAGGAGCAAAATTACTGTATTTCAGCTATGGACTGTGATTCACAATCCAGTATGGGTGGCTACCTTTTGCTTTTATGTAAACACCGACAAGTCCTTTGGGGCTCTTTTTGTTCCCACCCCCCCTTCCCTCTGCAACAGTTTAGATTTAGCTGTGAAACTGGAGGTTTGAGTCTTCAATTCATTACTATTCAGAAACTAGAAAGAAATTTTTTTAAGAGAAAAATTTTCAGTGTGAGAAAGAATGGATTGATTCTCAGCATAGGCATTAGGAAATAAAAATGTAGATTCTCTTTCAATATTTCGGGCACATATGCTACATTAACTTCTGGGCACCCATCCAAATGTGAAATTTTGACATTAGATTTAAGATATACTTTGAAAGAGTAACAGGATCCAGAGATATTCAATTACCTTTATGTGAAAATGTTAGGTTCAGTACTCACTCAGTAACCCCTATCTATGCCTCTGTAAGAAAACAAGTAGAGAAGATGATAGACTAAAGTAAAATAATTGCTGCAACTTTCACCCTTATTCAATGTAATATTGCAAATGGTTGTTACTGGTTAAAGATAGCTACACAAATCAACTACTTTAATGGGAAGAAATCAAGGAGCAACTTGTTACAAAAATTTATACCATCATATACCTTGAGTCTGCAGGGACCACAGCTAAACTCTGTAGAATATATTTTGTTTCTTCTTTTAAAAATCAGTAACCAGTAAACATGAGAGTCAGGAGCATTCTTTTCCTCATTTTTCTGCATATTCTAAAAATTTCTGAATATTAGAAATCTGAAATTATTTCTGTGATTTGGCTTGTTGTAGTTTTCCGATTTCTGATATGACATGGTGAGAATGGAGCTCTAATCCACATGGCAATGAAATACTAACTTTCATCCAAATATCTCAAAGACTTTAACTAATTAGTAGATTCCACAATTTTCTGTGAAGTTTTATGTAAGTAGCCATTTTTCATAGAGTATATGTGAAACATATAAGGCTTGCATGGCTTGTTCAATAACATAAATATCCTCTCTGAGGAAGCTGGATTAGATTTGAAAACTTTTTTTGGTCTTCTCTTTTTCATGCAAACTACTCCCTTTCCTACAGACAAACATAAATTAAAACCAAAATAAAACCAAACAAAAAACTCCCAAAAAGCCTCAAATACAAACAAACAAATGAAAAATCCCACAAACCCCTCCCACATTTAATGACTATTACTGATGAAATTAGACACGTCACATTCTGCATTTCATTCAGTGTTTTTTATCAGTTAAACTGTGCTTTTTTAAAGAAAAACTGTCTTTTTTTAAGAGCTATACATCCCCCCTGCCTTCTATTTTTCTTATTACCTCTCCTTTCTCTCAGCTGTGAATCCAAACACTTTATGCTAAATGGTGAAAAATAGTTCTTCTGCTGTTGCAGGCTTTGCTTCTAACTTTGCAGTATCATTATATCTCAGTAAGGCAATATGGAAAATAACTTGAAGTCACTTTGTGCATTGTGCTTAGTGTTTTGTCATTGCTGAAGAAAATAACAATTTAGGCTATTTTCTTCATCTGTAAAAACTATTTGCATTTATATTTTCTGTATCAATGTGTTTCCTGAATCATCTAAACTGATTTATAGAGGTGTCTGCAGAAATGCCATCTTCATCTCAACATGTTTATGCAAAGTAGGCTCAGTACTAAACTTTATACAGCTGATAAACTGTACTTATGCTCACCTCAAATTTAATGAAGATGAGAAAGATAAATGTGTAAAAGCTTGATGTCTTTCCTTCTATATGATTGGACTAGCTGGTCTGGAAATTTTTCTTGAGGTTTTCAGTCTGTTTTACTGTACTTGAGCAGAGACATTAGTTCTATGTTTGTTTGGTGTGGGGTTTTTTTGGGGGTTTTTTTGGGGTTTTTTTTTTTTGTTTGGGTGGTTTGTTTTTTGTTTTGCAGCATGGCACATATTATATTTTGTTAACCAAACTTTGTGTTGTTTTCACTGTAGTTATTGGTTGCTTATAATGAAAATGCTGGGCAGGGGATACTAAACTTGAAAATCTTTTGTCAGCTTTGTTCAAAGTTAACTTATGTGGCATCAGATTGTTTTTAGTATGTTTTAATTTTATTAATTAAATTAATAAAATTTAATTTATTAATTAATTTATTGTCTTTGTTTATTTATTACCTTGTCTGTGTGAATTGGTAAAATTGGACAGAAAAGTAAACAAATTTATTCTGAATCTTTCATTAGACATAAGAAAAGTGGGGTATGACACAAAGTCATTAAAAATTTCAGTTTTGGGAATGTCAGAGTAAAATAGTTGTTTCTTCAAATTTCCAGATTTTGTTTTCGGGGTAAGTTGATATGTGTGTGATAGTCAGGAAGATAAAATGTTCTTTTTTAAGGTATCAGGCATGGAAAAAGATGAGAAAATTAACTTTTAATTTGATACTTTTAATATTCTGAATTTTAAAGTAGATATCCCAAAATTGTCCAAATCTTAGGCTCTCCAAACTGAGTCTAGTGAACTCACCTTCAGCTTCTGCCTGTTTCTGCATTTTATGTGATCTTCTTGCATTTGTAGAAGTAGATATACAGCCCTCCTTGGTGTATTCAAGTTGGTTTGGAAAGTGGGAACTTTAGAAAAAATCATCTAGGGAAAGAATGTGCCTTAGCTAGAGCTCTAAATCATTAAAAAATATTAATAATCCATCAGTTATTGAATTCAATCTGGTCATTGGCCCATACTGAAACAAAGTAAAACCGGGGTTGTGTCTAATTGTGATTGTTATGTCCAATTGTGATGGCTCTTTGTAGTGACACAGTACTGTCATTTGTTGCTCAAATGGCCTACTTTTTGCTATAACTAATTAGCAAAGGTAATCAGTGTTAATGATGACTTTATGATTGACAATAACTCACTGCTTATTTTAGAGGTAATTAGTGCTAACCTTATTAGAGAAAAGGCTAAAAATTGGCTGTTAATAATTTTCAGGCTCTTCAGTAGAGCACAGTAACCTAAGAGAAGTTGATCATGGAGGGGCAATAAGGTCAAAACAACTTAAAGAGAAACTGTAACTGGTTGATGAGCTCAGAGGGGTGCAAAAAGATCAGTCCACTAGCATGCATTGGTAAAAGACAGAAAGAAATTAACTTGTAATTAAATTTTGAATTGAGTTAAAGGTACTTGAAAAATCCTTGAGTTGATAGAAAATGTAGATTAATGAGAAAGTTAGTATTTTCAGATCTCTAAGACATTATTTGGGTGAGATGATATAACTTTATTTCCACCAAAATATGCAGATAGTTAATGCATAGGGATACTCAAAAGCTAGAGAGATGTGACTAATATCCCAAGCCATTTAACCTCACCAAGACATTCCCTTGACTGTGGAATCAGTCTTGGAGGGACCACTACATAATACAAGGGTTTGTTTGTGTTTAGGGCTTTCTGTATTGCTAAGGAGATTACAATGTTCAAGTGGTAAGCTCCTGTAGCTCCTGCAAGCCATTTATCTGTGATTTATCCAAACTAAGGGATCCCAAAGAGGCTGAGCAAACAGGCACATGGAGTGGGCAGCCTAAGAATGAGCAGAATATGTTATAGAGAAATAAAAACTGGAACACCTGCTTAGACACTTCCCTGCGCGTTGCTGAATTCACAGAATGGACTCGATCCTCTAGAGATTTAGATGTAATACCTGGGAAGTTACTGGGCTGTTTCCAAGGCATAAAGCAGTCCTTAACAGTTCTTCCATTAGTTTGGTATTCCCCTCAAGTAATTCTGATCTTTGTCCCTGTAGTACAAGCTAGTGATGACTCCAATGCAGGTGATGTCATGGGAGTACAGAGAGGCGCTCCAGACACATAAGACCAGGCCAGGGCCCTGCTTTTTTTAATGTTTGTTTTTGCAACCACAATCAGGAACATTTTTTGAACGTAGTGTGAGAAACATTGTAGGTGTGCTGTTCCAGTGTTTTCTGAGGAAATCAGAATGATCTGAGGAAGTCAGAATGATCTAACATTTCTGATAACTGTAACCAACATAAAGCTTAAATTCTGCGTTGTGTTTGAATCATCAGGGTAATCGGGAATGATGCTTGAGGACTGGAAGAGAGCAAATGTCTCTCTCATCTTGGAAAAGGTAAGAAGGGTGCAGGTTATGATAGATCAGTTTACCTTACCTTGATGATTGAGATGATGGAATAAATAATTTGTGAAAACTTTACAGGCACATGATGGAAAAGAAGGTAATCAGTTATGACTAGTCAGGAGATATCATGGATTCATAGAGGGGTAGTCTTTCTTGACCAAATCTGTAATCCTGTGACCTGGTGGATGAGGGATATTCACTGTAACTTGCATGACAAAGCAATGTAAAAACCCTAACCCACCTAACTCATTTTAAAGCCCCATAGTTGCTGTTCATCCCTGCAGCAAGTCTTTGACATAGACTATGTCTACAAACACAGAGTATTGTCTTATCTGCAACTATTGATCAGAAGTGCTTCACTACAAACAGTGAAACTTTAAGAACAGAAACATTTGAGTAACTTCTTTTGAGGAGTTACTAATACCAACCATTTGCTTTGTAAAGCAATTCCATAATTTACCTTGTTTACATTTACTTTGCATTTTGCAAGGGAGCAAAAATGCATCCCACTGCAGTTATTTCATATTGGTCTGTACTAGTCTGATAACAAACCAGTGGGACATTCCAAGTCAGAACTACAATTCAATAGGAAAATTAAAGTAAAGGCAGAAAACACTGGCTAAACTGACAGAATCAGGATACAACCTTGTGGGTTTTGGGTGTGGGGAAACTGGCACAGGGATGCCATGGGAGAGTTCTGTTGTTTAAGTTGGATTGGGCTATTATAGTTTAGACCAAGTTGTTGTAGTAGTTTCCCTTAATACCTTACCACTGTTATAGTAATGTGTTATGCTAATACCAAAGGTTGTATACACCCCATCTAGAATCTTCTCTCTTCCTCGGTCTCCCTTTGGCTGCCTTCCCTGGAACCACGCCCTCCTCATTCCCCATTGGATGGTTCTCTATCACTCCATCTTTACCCCTCCCCCTGCACCTTTCCCATGGGATCTTTTATATTGTAATCCCTCCTACCTCTGTCCATATATATCTTGGATCCTCCCTCAACTATTGGACTTCTTTCCCTGGTGCCCTCCTTCACAGTTGTTTCCTCCGACCCACCACTTCTCCTTGGTTTTGTCTCCTACAATAAACTGGTTGGAATTATCCAGGATTGAGTCACCTCCTTCTACCCTGGTGAGCTCAGACTAACTGTCCGGGACTGGGCGGAAGGTGGGCTGAGGGGTAGCGCTGTTGGGCAAGGGCACGTTCTTCGCCCCTCTGGCATCCCACCAGCACCGGCCCAGGGTTTTCCCTCCCTCCAACGGAGAAGAAAACCGCTTCCCTGCTGCAGTTTGGTACCCGAACAGGGACCCTGGGTGCTGTCCTCATCGTCCCGAAGAATGTCCCTTGGATTCTGCGAATCGGATCTGTGATTCCTGGTTTCCAAGGATTTTGCACCGTTTGGAGCTGACTCCAAGAAGTCAGACGCTTTCATTGTCCAGAAGCGCTTTCTTCTCGGCTCCTGTGACAAATGGAGGAACTGTGAGTTTCCACGGCGACCTGAAGGAGCAGGTCTCCACATTCCTGCGGATCACAGGCACCTCACCAACCTCCCTGAAGTGTTTTCTGTTGCCCCCTGGGTTCTTTGTATGGTGAGTGCTTTGCAGCTGTGGGCTGCCTTTGCAATTCGGGTGTCCCACGTGTGTCTGTTTGCTTTTTGTTCACATTTTGCTTCAGGAAGGGGAAGGTTGAGTGTGTGGGAAGCATAGGTAATAGGCTTTCCCCCACTCAAGGAATTTTATGCCCAAGTTAAGTCGTCCCTTGTGTTGGGGAAAATTTCTTCCACGAAAGGGGATTTAAAAGCTTTTGTTAAGTTTGTGGTTTCACATTTTCCAACTGCAAGTCATGAGGATGCCTTATCTGTTCTGTTTTGGGGAAAAGTAGGGAAATGTATTTATCAACTTCAAGTTTCGGGTGATTTTCAGGTGGGGAAATCCTGTGTTTGACTTAATTTTTAATTTTGTAAAGGAAAGGGAGAAAGTTTGGGATCCCAGTTCTCCTTTCCCTCATTCCTCCCCCCCTCCTCAACCCTGTCTCCCTATGGGTCAGTCAGGACCTAGAACCTGCCCCAGATTGGCACAGGGCTGCTGCCAGCTCCCTGCTGGCTTCTGTCTGCCCCAGTCCAGCTTCAACTGGGACTGGCCATCCTGGTTCAGATCCTTCCCTTTCCCTCAAACCTGTTTCCCTAACTCCCAGTTCAAATCTGGATTGCAGTGTTAATGTTTGTGATAAGAGTTCCAACACAGAGGTCTCCCAAAATGGCAACAGCCATGAGGCTGTTCACCAGTGCTCAGATTCACAAAATGGTGGCGTGTCCTCTTCCCTTCCCTCGTCGGCTTCGGTTCGCACTTTACGGCGCAAAGCATTTCCATCTGCGTGCTCCTCTCTGGCGTCGGGATCCGCCCCTTCTGGCCTACCTCCCCCCACTCCGCCCCCGAGAGGGTCTTCCAGTGTGGGTGGTTCCGCTGTTCAGGAAAACCCCTCCCCAGAGGGAGGGTCTGATTGTCAGTCTTCTACTTACGCCCCAGGGGAGAGAGGGAGCCACGCGTCATCAAGCTCCACCCCTCCACTTCCTGGTTCCCACACCAGTGGGACCAGAAGTGGACCCGACCGACAGCTAATCACCTTTACTGATCAAAATCGCTATCACAAGGTTTTATCGGTTCGGGAAAAAATCCGTGCTGTTGCTTGTTGTGCCCCGTTTACTGCAGAGGGTGGGAGTGAGACCCATTCCGGTACTGACAACAGGCCGGGTGGAGCTGGAGTAAGATCAGGCAAGAAGCATTGCAAGACGGTGACTTAGAATTGGTACAAGATTTGGATTTAATAGCCACGCCAGTGACATTTAACATGCAGAATCAACCACGCTGGGAGTCCCTTCCGTATGCTGAAGTGAAAGAGCTCAGGCGTGCTGCAAAAGATTACAGTCTGTCATCTTCTTATTTTAAAAATCTACTAGAACTTACTTTCACAGGACATGTGTTGATACCGCATGACCTGAAATACATTGCTACTGCATTTCTTTCACCCACTGAATTCATGTTTTGGGAGATAAATTGGAAAAAACTGTTAAAACCTTTAATTGGAAAATATAATTTGAGAGACACTCTGCCAGACGAAGCTCTTGAAGCACTGGCAGGGGAAGGGGAGTTCTCTAAGCCTGAGGAACAGGCTGAACTTCCTCTTATCATTCTAAATGATATCAAACAAGCAGCAAAAACAGCATTGTTCAAGGTTCTGGATAGCAGCACTCCTCTACAAAATTTCTCGTCAGTTGTGCAAGCAGTAGATGAGACATTTATAAAATTCGTTGATTGATTGCGGGAAGCAATCAAGAGGCAAAATGATAACGAACAAGCCAGAGATGAGCTTCTCTGAAAAATGGCCATAACCAATGCCAATGCGGAGACAAAGAAAATTTTATGGGTGCTGCCACAAGACCCTGAACCGACAATTGCTCAGATGGTTGAGGCGTGCTCGAAAGCGGCTTCTTTTGAGACCACACTTGTCTGTGCTGTAACCAAAAGTGTTGGAGAAGCAATGGCAAACCCTAATAACGTTAGGTGTTTTTCATGTGGACAAATAGGTCATTACCAAGTGAACTGTCCCCATCTCCCTGTTGGACAATTTACTAATTACACCCCTTCTCCGAGACCATCTCGTTTCAGCCAACCCTACTGGCTGAGGAACAACTTTCAATCTAGAGGTGGGATTCAGCAGCCATACCGCCATCAGATGTTGGGAAACGCCTGGCCAAGTGCGGGGCCGAGCCACGCTACTACACCAAATGGCTGGCTTCTGAGCCTGCAGTATCCACCACAGATGCTAACACTCCCACTGCCCAACCGGCTCATTTCTGAAGACAGACAGTACGATGATGTGTACAACTTATTCCGCAGGACCAACAACTTCCGGAGAGTGCTTGTAAGTTCTATTCATAGACTTTTTTCTGACGAAGCCATGATGCGTGTGCCTGCAGGATTCTTAGAACCTCCATATCGTGATAGGCCAACAACAGTTTTACTAATAGGGAACAGCAGAAATACACCTATGAAACTAGTGTTTTGCCAGAAGTAGTAACTATACGCCCAGGAAATGAAGTGACTGTCTCTGTTAGATGTTGCCATCCACCTTTCGCTTTGCATAAACATTCGCCTTTTGCCCAGATGCTAATCTTGCCTGGCCAGGACCCTAACTTTGACAATGACTCTAATTTTGCTGGTTTTGTGACTCATCACATAAACAGGGAAAGACCACTAATTGACTCATGTGTTTCCTATAATGGAAAATCCATTGAGATTCAACTTATGGCTGACACCGGAGCAGACGTAACAATCCTCCCCAGAGCAAAGTGGCCTCGCAACTGGGAGTTGGTATCCCCTTGTGGTACTATCTCTGGAGTTGGTGGAGCTGTCAGTTCCCTGAGGAGCCGACATTTGGTGAGCATAGAAGGGCCTGAGGGACAAGCTGCAACCATCCAACCTTTCATTGTGTCATCTTTTAATAATATAGCATTATTAGGCCGAGATGTTTTGTCTCAGTGGGGAGCCCGCCTTGATATACCCGATCCCAAATGGGATTTTTAGAGTGGACCACTGCAGAGCACACCTCTCCACCACTCAGTTGGAAAACCAACGTTCCAGTGTGGGTGTATCAGTGGCCCCTTCCATCAGAAAAATTGAATGCACTCCACACGCTGGTTGAGGAACAGGTCCAACTTGGACATTTGATTCCATCAACAAGCCCATGGAACACACCCGTTTTTGTTGTTCAAACAAAAAACCTGGGAAAAATAGTTGGCGCTTGCTCCAAGACCTGCGGAAAGTTAATGAGGTAATTGAGGATATGGGCCCCCTACAACCTGGCCTCCCTTCTTCTTCTATGCTCCCCCAGGATTTGCAGCTCGCAGTCCTTGATATCAAGGATTGCTTCTTTAACATCCCACTATACCCCGGAGATGCCCCCAGATTCGCCTTTTCTGTATCATCGTTGAACAGAGGTGAACCATATAAAAGGTACCAGTGGACCACGTTGCCACAGAGAATGAAGAACTCCCCTGTTCTGTGTCAGACTTTTGTCACTCAAGCGTTGTCACCGATTTGAAAGACATTCCCTGAAGTGATTTTTCTTCATTATATGGATGGTATCCTGATTTGCACTGCCACAAAAGACAATCTCAATGCTGCCTTGGAAAAAACTATATCTGCTGTTGAGGCAGCAGGATTTGTGAGAGCTTCAGAAAAAATACAACTTTCTGCTCCTTGGAAATATCTGGGACATCTTATTACTGCAAGGACCATCACACCCCAGAGTTTTGCAATTAACGAACACCCAAAAACTCTAGAGGACATTCAGCGTATTTGTGGCATCATCACCTGGATTTGTCTGCTGCTCAGACTCACTACCCAGGAGTTGGCGCCTCTGTTCTCTTTGCTGAAGCATGATGAAAACCCTGCTGCTCCACGTATACTCACCCTGGAAGCAGAGGAAGCATTGCAGCGCGTGGCGACAGCAGTGAAAACCCGTCAAGCACATCGCATGGTTAAAACACTTCCTATTGAGTTTGTCATCCTAGGTAAGTGCCCTCATTTTCACAGTCTTCTTTTCCAGTGGGATGAGACACAAAAAGACCCACTCATTATTTTAGAGTGGCTGTTCCTCCCACATCAACCTAAAAAGACAATTTCTACACCACCAGAATTGTTAGTGAAACTGATAATGAAAAGTCACCATTGCCTCCGAACCCTTGCCGGCTGTGATCCGTCATGCATTTATCTACCTCTCAATTTAGACCAATTGGACTTATTATTACAAACAAATGAAAACATTCAAATTTCCCTAGACAGTTACCCTGGAAAAGTTTCGATCCATTACCCAAAGCATAAATTGTTCAGAGATTCATTTAACTTGATCCCAAAATCTTTCAAAAGTAAACTTTCTATTAAAAACGCCGTCACTGTGTTTACTGATGGATCTGGCAGATCTCATAAATCTGTATTTACATGGAAAGATCTACATACCCAAAAATGGCAATCAGATGTTCAAACTGTTAAAGGTTCCCCCCAGATTGCAGAATGATCTGCAGTTGTGAGGGCGTTCTGGAAATTCCAGCAACCACTTAATTTAGTAACTGATTTGGCGTATGTTGCTGGAATAGTTGAAAGGGCAGAACACTCTATGTTCAAACACGCACAAAATCAAAATTTATTCAGACTACTCTCAGTATTAATCTGGCTCCTTTCCCAACGAGAACACTCATACCGTATTCTACACGTAAGATCCCACACTGATATGCCTGGCTTCTTAACAGAGGGGAATCGGAGAGCAGATGCGCTAGCAATGGTGGTCATAAACTCAGTCATAGCACCAAACCTACCAGAGACTTTTAAACAAGCACAGCTGAGCCATATGCTCTATCATCAAAATGCCCCAGCTCTGGCACGACGGTTTAAATTAACTCATGAACATGCTCGTGGCATTGTGGCCACTTGCCCAACATGCCAGTTGCATACGTTGCCCTCAGTTGCGACAGGGGTCAATCCCAGGGGCTTGGAAGCACTTGAACTATGGCAATCTGATGTGACTCATTACCCAGCTTTCAGGAGACTAAAATACATGCATGTATCTATTGATACGTTTTCAGGCGCAGTGTTCGCATCACTGCATATGGGTGAAAAATCCAAAGATGCAATCAAACACTTTTATATGGCTTTTGCCACCTTGGGAATCCCGAAAAGGATCAAGACAGTTAATGGCCCGTTTTACACATCCAAAACCTTACAAAATTTCATGTCAACTTGCGGAATCACCCATTCCACAAGTATTCCCCACAATCCGCAGGGACAGTCAATGGTAGAGCGTACCCATAAAGAAATAAAAAGGTTGTTAGAACTACACTCTGAATCAACACTGTTAGTATCCCCCCAGCAACGTTTATGTAAAGCACTCTATGTGCATAATTTTTAAAAAATCCCACAATGATCAAGATTATTTGTGTAGATTCAGAATCCTATGAGGATGATGAGCATTTCCTCTTGTTTAAAGAGATGATGCTCTCTGTAAAAAAAGCGACTCTCTGTCCTGCAGGCCTACAGCTTTCTAGTGCAGTCTGTGCTCAGTCAAAGTAAATTTGGTTTGGATCTACCTCAAGCAGAAATGCAATCCTATAATCAGTGTAAATTGCACCAGTGGATTATATGTGGGCATAACTAGACATTCTGCATGAAAAATATATTTTTAAATGCTCAGTGTTCCCTGTCAGTATTCTCTGAATGTATTCTGGGAATCATATTTAACTGTAGAAGCAAATTATCACAGTGACAGTTAGCTGGCCAAAGTCTCTCACCTGTTTTCTGGAGGCTGATGAGGATATTGTGGGTTTGCCTACAGAAAGCAGAGGAACTTATCTGCCTCTTCTAATTAGTAATTAGGAAAGCTAATACATGTAACTGCTTCAAGTGGTGGGATTCAGAGCATATAAAGAAATTCAGAGATTTATTTACAAATAAGCCCTACTAGAAGGACAGTGGAAGAGAAATGCGGATGCAATATAAATTTCCTTTTTTTGTGGTTTTTTTTTGGGGGGGTTGTTGTTTGTTGGTTTTGGGGGGGGGGCGGGTTTTGTGGGTTTTTTTGGTACTGTCTTTTTTGCAGCCAAATATAAATTTGCCATCTAAGAATAGAAAGGAAGTAAAATTAAGGTTTTTTCCCCGTAACACAGAGGATATGCGGTGGCCCACACCATTTCTGATGAACTGCAAATTCAGGCCTTCATGGCTTACAAATAATTTAGTGCATCTTTTCCTGAAAGGAAAGGTTATGGGTTTTCAAGTGCAGAACAAAAACTTCGCAAGACTTACTGGGCAGTAATTGACATTCAATTAATACATAGTTCAGAGAGGATTAAAGATATGCTAAGATGTGCCTTGATATGCCAAGGTCTTGCTTGGGGAAAGGCAAGTTTCATACTGTTCTTATCAATGCACAACAGGGAAATACTATCATTTATATTCTAAGACAGCTTTGTGAAATGTGTCCATTCTGTAGATGATGGGTACTGGTAGATGTAATGCTGATAGATGTCCTGATTTACATTTTATTCATTGCCCTTTACAATATTTTTCAGGTGTTATTTGAATTTGAGCAGAAAAGGAAGGAAATTGTAATTCTTTTCTTCTTTTTTTTTTTTTTTTTTCTTTTCTCTTGAGAGTCATTCTAGAAATTTGGAGACTAGGGAAATGTTTTAATGGTGACATTTGGTGCTGCTCCTTGCCCACCCATGCTTAAAGAAGTAACATATATCTAGATTTTTACTGTTAGAAATGTCTAGACTGGGGTGTTTTTTGCTTCAAAATAGGCTTGTCTCTTTGCTGACTTCAGACCTTTAACTTAAATTCTCAAAATAATATGCAAATGGAACATTGATGTTGTTCTGTAAAGCTTATGCTTGCCTGATGATTAAAAGTGGCTTTTAAATTCTACAAGCAGAAATGTCCTAGCAGTTATTTTTTTGGGAACAGAGAACAAAACTCTGGGGTTTTTTTATAATTTCCAATTTATAGTCCAAAATTTTGCTAGCATTGCTGCATGTCCTTCTGAGATATTTTGCAGATGGTGCACAAATAAGACATTTCTACTGTATTCCTGGTAAGTACATACCATGAGAACATCTGTGCTTTGCTGTAAATATTTGAAAAAAGAGAACTCGGTAAATGCTGGATATGCATTAGGGTTTTTAATGGTAAAAAGAGGCTACTCTCAAACATCTTGATAAGGTAGTGGCTTGTTTTTGATTTCTCCAGCATGGCTGAATCTATGGAAAGAGTATGGACAACTTTCACTTTTGTTTAAGTGATGTGTCTCTGCTATAGCTCACTGAGTAATCCTGGGTAATGTACAATTTATTGACCATTTGGAGGCTACTGGGGTTTTGAAACCTGTTTAATAGCCATCTCAAAGCAGCAGCTCACCCATAATAATATTACTGTAATACAGCTGCAATACAGCAGAGTGTTTTTGCTCAATGATGTATTATGGAAAATGTGGTGCAGGCCTGAAAATAACCAAGGGAACTCATAAAATATTATTTAACCATTTGTTAATTTAAAGGCTCCAATATTGTCTAATTTATTTATTATGTGAGGAAAGTAGCTGAAGTCAATTACACCATGTGTTATGAGATCTGTATATGAGCTTCAGCTCTGCCGTAAATTATGGATATTGAAAGGCTAAGATGTCAGCTTTTAAACCTACCCCTAAAGACTGACAGGGTATAGCTTAATTTGTATTAGTGACAGTTATTGCAGTTCAAATGAAAAGATAAAAATAATTTGAAGTGTGGTCAGTCCCACTGCAAAGTCTATTTAGAAGCCATGGGTCTAAGTCTTTGGTCTTTCATTAGCAAATTCCAGAGTAGTCTATTGGAGTTTTTGCATAAATAACTATGACTATTCTTTTTAAAGCATTTAAAAAAACCCTCTTTTTAAAAGGTGTACTGTTTTGCACGTTTTAATGGGATGTTACATTAAGTACAAGCTGCAATAGCAAGCATGAACTATGTAAATCTGTAAAAATCAGTTCACTGTGATATTCTAGAGAACATGAGGATCAGATTTAGAATGGATGAAGAGAAGCAGGACTCCTTGGGCAAGGGCTCTCCAAGGTGCAGAGAGGCAAATAGCCTTTTGCATAAGAAATCAGTGGCAGCATCCAAGAGATCAGGAAGTGAGTGATGTGGAATTTCAGTACCTGTCCCATCACTACCAGGTATTATTAGCTCCTGCATTACCCTGAAATGCAAGGCCACTTTTAAGCTGTGTGTGATCTATAGTCCAGAAGGGAAAGTTTCCTGCTGGTCAAAGTATAGTAGCAAATTTACTTAAAGTGAGTGAAATCAACGCAGTTGTTTTGCTGGTTTGTTTTTATGTTTCATGGAGTACGGGGCTCTTGTTTTGGCTGTAATTCAGCCTTGTGCAAGTGTTTAAATTGCACAGGTTAGTTACCAGACTGACAATTGAAATCTGTTATGCAAAAGTGAAACTTAGACATTTCCATCCTTGCTGTGAATGTGTAAGAGACTTAAAGATCGCACTTGCCTTAAATACTGTTAAGATCACCAAAGGACTTTGCACAAGGACTATGGCAAACTGTATATAGAAGCAACTGGTCATCTTGGGCTGCTTCAAGGTAAAAGATTCCCCGCTCACGTAGCTGGAGGAATCAGGGATAGGATCTCCAAGTTAAAACTGAGGTGGCAGATACTGCTGAATCATATGAATGCTGCTAACTGATGGGGTATATATGCATCGTATGCACAGGTATGCATTTTTGTAATCCCAGATATCATTAAAACACATGGTATTTCTGCAGACAAAATACTTCAGAAGAGGTTTTCACAATATTGGTGTTGTTAAGGGCTCCATGAAATCCAAGGGCTCTATATTTATTATTGGAAAAATGTTAATTATAATTTCTTGCTTGCTGTCAATGTACCAAAGTAAATATAACCTTTATTTTGTTGTGTGTAAGAGTCTGCTCTATGTTAGATCTTCATCCTTTTTATCCCAGTCACCTGAAATGGGAAGTATGTTGGCATACATCACAGATCCCTCCCTTCTCACACTGCTGGATTTCCTTCCTGCAGAAGCTGTGATGAAAACCAGGAATCCTGTTCACGTAGAACTCTAGAATTATATGTTCATGTCTGGTCTCAGAGATGGGAATTACCCAGGTATCAGTTTAGATTAAGCCTTTAGTTATCAAATTAAAGGATACTATATGCACCTAGTGCAGCACAGACAGCTGTGTTGCACTAAAAATAGTAATAAGTACATCCATTTTCCTTGGAACTATTGCCCCTGGCAACTAGTGTAATTAATTGGGAATTATTTAATACATTATATTTGATCTGATAGGTTGTCACTTAGTAAGAGGCAGATTGTAACACCTCCAGCATGACTGTTAGAGGCTGTAGTCAAAACAGGATTGTTCTCTTTATGTAGGCTTCTCTGAAAGCAGCAGCTAAGATCTCAGTAAGGGTAGATTCCTGCACATGGACATTTTCACATGGCAGGTATCCTGTGCACAAAAGGAGCATGACTAGTTGAGTCAAGGCTTTATACCACATCCACTTCTATTTCAGAGCCAGTACTGAGGCTAGCATAAGAAAGCCTTTATTCCCTCAGTTCCTCAGAAAACATTCTGCCTGCTTGTGTTTTCTGTAGCCAGAAATCTGCTGGAATCTCCCTGGGGTAAAGTGTCACTCTGAACCCCTCTGCAGTTCCCATACAGACCTGAGAGTCTGGGGTAATTAAAGCCCTTTATCTGGAAAGTATATTCAGTGGTACTGTGTTACACCTTGCAGACATCTGAGCTACTGCACAGATGCTTCTCTGTTTCTGTCTCTATTCATACCCTAAAAATATATATCTCTGTATATTGGAAGTGGTAGATACCAATCTTTCTTGGCTCAGCTGTTTCATCTTTCAGAGGAAAAGCAATCACCCAATTATACACACTCATATATTAACTTGACAGCCCACATACTGGAACTGTCATGCCTTCCTGAGCCATTTAAATTTTTCATGAGCTCTGAGTCCCTGCAAATAGGGGCCAGAACGGAACATTACAAGCCCCTACAGAAATTGTTTCTTCTTTATTTTTCTGGCTTACTGGCAATGCACTCAGAGAGGTGATTGTTATGAGCTTCTCTTTCTCACTGGAGTCATTATGCTAAAGAAGCCTCCCGTGTTCTCTCATATAAACTTATTCTTAGTAAGACAGTTGGGATTGCTAGATCATTCATCATGTTCACAAAAAAAAAAAAAAAAAAAAAAAAAAAAAAATTGCTGGATATACAGGCTTTGAGGCTGCTGAAGTTTAAATCTAAAAATAGGAGGGATGTTTCTTAAACCTTCTTTCCCAGAGCCTCCTTGCTTCCTGGCATCTAAAGTGCAAAAAGAGAAATATTTGGATAAATTAGGACTAATCATTACTCCCACAAATACAAAGTGTAGTCTTCAGGGTCTACTGAAACAGTGCAAGGAAATGTAGGACAGTTAACATCTTATCCAACTTGTGTTGCCTGATTCTAGTCTGCTCCAAACACCATCGTCATCCCCTGGAAACAGAAAATAGTTTCAGAAATATCAAAGTAACAGTATGTGTTCTCAGTTCTTGCTCTCATTGATATGCACTATTAATTGCCATTTTCCTCTGCTTTGACTTATATATCTGGATATTCCCCCTTTTAGAAGCTTGTAATTAGGGGCTTATTTGGACCACTTATTTCTGAAAAGCTGAATTTAGGGAGATTCTAGTATGTCATTTTAGCTCTGATTCCAGTGGACATACAGGTGGGCTGAGTTATATTTTGCTAAATTCAGACACTGTGATTCTCTTATTGGTCATGCTGTTACAGCTGTCTTACTAGAGAACATGTAGGAAATATACATGTTGAAGAAATCAGATGTAGAAAATCCCCTTAGTGTTTTTGTGAATGGACTATTTAACCTGTATTTAACCAGTTGTAGATTGGTCCCCTTTGCAGTCTTCCTTCTGCAGTTTCCCAGTTTTAGAAGTGCAACCATTTCATTGATGGTGATTAACTCACTGTGGTGCCAAGGGTAATATCACCAGTGCAGGTTTAATCAAGGCTGAAACCTTGAGTAAAGGGTTGGAAGTGTTCCAGCTGAGGGGCTGGAAACACCTTGGTGTTAACCCCAGGAAACTCCTCCATATAGAATGCACTCACAGCACATGGAGTTTTAGTCCGTGGAGCTAGACCAACACTGTGCTCTGCAAGACACCAGACGTCAGCATCAAGTTTGGATTCACAGAGGTGGCTCATAGGTTGGTGGCATGGCTTGTTCATCCATGTATGCCGTGTGTAGTAGTAACATCTATTGCTCTCCCTTATATAATACAGGAACAACCATTACTCCTTCACACTGCAGAATGATCAGATCTGGGTTTTTGTCCAGCATCATAAATACACTTTGAAAAATGTGGGGTTTTTTCCCCTTAATATCTAAAAATGTTCAAAACACACAACCCTCTGCAGTTCATACCACTGAGCATTTCTGAATTTTTATGAGTTTGATTTTTTACATCGTCACAGAGAGAGAGAGAGCCATTGCTTGGTGTGAAGTTGCTGAATTAACAGACATGGTCAAGAAAAGGGAGAGGGAAGTACAGCTGAAGAAAGTTGTGATTGTCTGACATATTTAGAAAAAATCTTCATAAACAATCCTTTCAATTAGCCAAGGTTTGAATTGTGGTGTTAAAAAATAAAGCAATATCTGTTCGTTTTTCCTTGGAAGAGTGCCCTGCAAGAAATTCCTCTACTTTGCTCTTTTTTTGTCCCTGTGGTAACCTTTTAAGAAAATTAAGAGAAATGGCACAATGCAATGGCTGCTTCCAGTTCTACTTTGAAAAATCTCCTCTCCAAATTAATTCTGAGGAATGCTAAAGTAATAACTTGAAAGAATTTTGGCACCATATGTATGAAGATAAGACATTTGATTTCAGGATGAAGCTTGGGGCTTCATAAGTTGAAAGTCTGTAGTCCACACATATTGATATTTATAGCCAAGCCTTTTTGAATGTCAGTGTTGCCTCAAGCCCTGACCAGGCTTTCTGGGAGAAGGGGCAAAACTCCTGCTGTTCCTTCAAAGTAGCAAATTATGGAAATTAAACAACTGTAAGAGAGAAGCAGAAACAGATAGATAGATAGACGATAGATAGATAGATAGATAGATAGATAGATAGATAGATAGATAGATAGATAGATAGATAGACAGATATAGAGCCTGCAATTAGGGCAGTTGCTAAGAAAATAACACACCATCCTTCCTTGCTTCCTGGGAAGTACATAGGCTGCTTCACAATTGTCACAATTTGAGCTGTAGAATTGACACTTGGCTTGAAAACTATAAGTGCCATTATGACTTCATTTAAGAAAAAAACTACTTGTATTGCTTGCTTCATTACAATGGTAGCTCTAAATCATAATGATAAAAAACTAGTTTTCTCTTTCAGCCACTGTTCCCTTAATTTGCCTTTGAGCTTGCTTTCAGACTGCAGTTCCTCCATCATCAGCTGACTCTGAAAATGATACTGGCTCTGCTGACAGAGCCCACTGTTCACATGTCCCAATGAACTGAAACTGAGGGAGCACATCTGCTAGGGATTTTCAGAGCTACACCCCCAATATTGCAGGAAGCTGAGCCAGTCAGTAGACAATTGAAAATGCTTCGTAAGAAGCATTCTTAATTCTGTGTTTTAGCAAAAGCAAGTGATGGATGTGATCCCATAAACTCGTGGGAATAGCTGTTGTTAATACAGCATTCACAGTGTACTGACACTCTCATCCTGGCACAAAAAAGAGCCAAAATTTCTTCTAGGTTAGAAAATCAGGTTCCAATGATTTCATCCATTAATAATTTGCTACAGGGAGAATTTAGTAAAAATGCTACAACATAGTTTGCAAAACACAGCAAACAGCATCACATTTTGAATGTGTTTCTTTTTATCTGTAGTATTTAAAATATACAATTATCTGTATATTTGCTAATATGATCAAGATGGGTAAGTGTATTTAGTGCAATCATCTCTCTATACAGTGTTGCTACTGGGAGTTGAAGCCATATACCAGAAGGAACGTTGCAAGCAGGATATGAAACATTTTTGTTTGCAAACTAAGTGATGCCTGAGGTGAATCTGTGGTGTTAAAGCAAAGATAATTGGCTCCTCCTGGCTTTCCCCACTAAAAGAAATTGAAATTCAATTGACTTTCAGAGGAAATAGTTGTGGAGCAGCAATTGTCATTGCTGTGACATTGTGTATTTCTGTGTCAGGCAATTTTCAGAAGCCAAGAGAAAGTGTTGTTGTAAATTAGAATATGATCTAAGAATGCACTTCATGAAGGCAGGACAGCACATGTGATGAATTTCATATGCTCAGTACTAGGCTTGTGCTGAATGGCATTGTGCAGGCTGTGTGTCTACTGCATAAAGGACACAGGGGTATACAGCTCTGCCAGGTGCAGTGATACTTGGATGATAACTTCCTTTTTCTGCAGCATAATAACAGTGTCTTCAGCAGTAAATCAGAGGCTGACACATTTATTGTGTGAAAAGGTGGATATTTAAAAGGTATCTGGAGATTCTAGGGGTACATTTTATGGGTTGATTTTAAATGATAGAGAGCTCATTAGCTCAAAACAGATTATACAACACTCTCCTTATTCAAGTCATTTCACCTGTTAGATATTCTCACTGTTAGGAAGCTTTTCTCTGTCTCTAGTCTAAATATTTGCAATATAAGCCTAGTTCATTCCCAGAAGAACACAAGAAAGAAGTTACTCTCTTATTTCTGGCTGAACAGTCTTCAAATATATTTTTACTATTTAAAGCTTTTTTTGTTCCTTCAGTATGCTCTTCTGTAAAGATCACAGTGAGTTAAATATTTTTCCAATTCATAGATTTATTTGTTTCTCCAACAGCTCAGTAGTTTTATTGACTCAGAATATCTGAAGCTGTCAGGGCCCAGATTTGATACTAATAATATAGACCAGAATGGGAATACTGAGGTATTCATTTGCCTTTACTGATAATACTCTGTATTTCCCTCTGTGTTGAAAGTGTTTTCCTTAGAAGTTACATCATGAGGTTGTTTTCCACTGGATCTTTTTCTGAAGACCTATCTGCCCATGCCCTCATGTCCCACCCTCCCCTCCAGATGTATTAGTCCTCACTACAATATTATGTGTTTTGCACATTTCCTTGTTGAATTAAGTAATTTTATTCAAAGTGTTTCTCCACTTTCTAAACTCATCTTTGTCTTCCAGTATGTGTGAACACACACCACCCTGACAAATTTCATGTCCAGTTTTTCATGACCAATGCTGATAAAGCAACACTTTTTAGGACTGAGTGTGTGCTAGAATTACTCTTATTTACTGAGCCCTTGCTGATACCACTTATAACAATTTTATTACAACTTTCAACACAGCCAGCTTTATCATGGTCTTGTACTGACCATGTTTCCCTAGCTTGCTTGGAAGCATCTTAAAAATGCCAAAAGCTGACCTAAAGCTAAGATATATGACATGTTCACACACTTCTCTATTTACAAGATATATTACTATGTCATAGGAAGAAATTAATAAGTTTGATGTTATGTGTTATTAATTATTTTCCTGCTACTTAATTATTATTCAATTATTTTATAGATGCCTAATTTATTTCAGTGTTTTCTGTCAGTAAAAGTTAAGTAGATAATCTATGGCTTCCTGACCCCTCTTCCTTTATTTTTAAGGACAGAAAAAACAACCATGATACTCAAGTCTGCTGGACTATCTCTTGTTTCCAAGACAAAGGAAAGGGAACTGGCATTAATTACTGCATCACCAGGCAGTTCTCTGTAGTTTATCTTTTCTTCCATACTCGAAGACTGTTTTAAGGCTGATAATTTATGCCTCCTTCCTGTCACAGTCTGTAGATATTTTATGGAAGATGAAAGTTAAAAAATATATCAAACCTCTGTCTTTCAATGCAATGTTGGCAAATCTTCTTCAGCAAGAAGCAAACTCTTTGGTCTACTTAGTATTGTGGACTTGAGAAATTGAGGGTTTGGGCATTTTTGGTACTGTGTAAATTCCTCTAGGACCTCTGTGCCCTGTATGCTGTCCTTGCTAACAGTATATTGTTGCTAACAGTATATTGTGGCTGTATTCACCTTGTTCTTTGGAATAATAATAATATAATAGTATATTTTTCTGAACTGCTGGGAAAATGCTCTTTGGGTGTGGCAGCACATGTACCTCCACCCTAGGAATATTCTCCTGCTGTTAAATAATGAATGGTTTATTTCAACTGCTATAATATACTCACACCATAAGATGCAATGCAGTTCATTTTGTTTCCCTCCTGGTGACAAGTGACATCCTTTGGTCTGCTGCCAGAGGGCTCTGTGCCTCTCTTTGTACAGCCAGAGATTCCAGGTGTTTTTAATGCTTCAAGAAATTTTCTGAGCTGACAATTTTTCTAGTGTCTGAGAATGCCACCTTTCTTACTCAATGAAGCCAGGATTACTAGTATCAGACTGAGGTGAATTTAATGGAGGACATTTAATTCTGTAGTGTGCTTTGATCCCAGTAATCTGGTGCAGCTTCCCTTATAAGACAGTTGCATTCATCATAGCAGCTGAAAATATTTGGATATTCCTGCAGCACTTAGCCACCTTCGAACAGTACGTAGGTAGAAACAACAGCAGTGGAGGCATCAACATCTTTCATGAGGGAGCTAGTTTTACTAGTTACTCAACTTTTGGTCTGTTATTTCTATGTATAGAAAGAAGGAGAATCCTAATTCTGCTCAAATTGTAATGAACAGGAGTAGCTAAAAGGTAGTCTTCATGTGTTTAACTCTTCCCAAGCTGAGAAAGGTTTGTCTCAAAATTGAAGAGAAATGGAATATCATAGAAATTGCACAGTTTGACTCCATGTGGAAAAAAAAAGCATTTTCAAATGAAGCTTTTAGGAACTTTTTTCAACTATTTTTTTCATTTTTTTCCCTGTGTTTCACTTAAGAATTCTACGAGTTCAGTTTACTTCTAGCCTTGGGAAGATGCAGCTACAAAACCTTACCTAGGCACAGCTTCATTACAAAAAAAACTACTACTTCTCTGAAACAGGGTTCTTCAGGCAGGAAGCAGAGGATGTCTTCAGGAACTCAATTTTTGTAATGCTTTTTACCATTACATCTCTTAAACTCTGGAATTATTTACATTTTTGGATGCAAACTTAGAAGCTCTTGATTTTGGTAATTTTTTTTGGTAAACTTAGGGAAAAATGTAGCCATGCTGTCCTTGCAGCTTTTTCGGTGGCTTTTCTCTTTTCCTTATTCCTCCTGGAGGATTTAAATCAATGATAGGGATATATTTCCTACCAATAAGAAGGCTAAGTATGAACTTTGATAGAAGCACATTGTAGAGATTTTTTTTCCCCCACCCTTAAACTGATGAACAGGCTCACAACATGAACTTGCATTTCTGCACAACTCAGGGTAAATCTTGTCACCTTGTTCTTTGGAATGAGTTTGAAGTGTTTGTTCTATATTTTATATTGAGCTTGTGCTTCTGTGTGCTGCTGACAAATGGGTTGGTAAAATATTGTTTCTGAAGTACAATTTGCATTTTTGTGAACCAGGGATTAAGCGCTGTGTGTAGATTAGGAATAATTTATATCTGGTTAATAATAGATGGGGTTTTTTTCCTACTGCTTCAATTTTTTATTTTTTTTTTATAAGAACAGCAGAATATTATCTGTTGATGACAAAGGAGAGCATTTCTTAAGTGCAAATAACATGAAAACATTTAAATTGGAAGAAACGAATTTGGGTTTAGGCACTCATTTACTGACCAGTAAATTAATTCTAACCATGCATGCACCCTTTTTTTTAGATTTGAACATAGCTGGTTGTTCTGTTTAATTAATTTAAATGGATAAGCTTCCAAAACTATCCTATACAAAAGGGCTTACCTTATCAAAAGTACATTGATATAGTAAACATATAGCTATATGTAATGATAGAAATTTTATTTAAATATGTTAGTAATTATCTGATGCATTTTAATGACAGTCTTATGTTTAAAAAAATTCTGTTTCATCAGTAATTTTAACACTGCATGCAAAAAGGCAGAAATATATAATTACAGGATTTTTAGTTTATTTTGGTGTCTATGCATTTAATTATGTTTTTCTTTATTGTTTGACTGATTTGTAGCTGTAGGCAGAAATAGTCCTTTCTGTTGTGGATGGTTAATTAGGTTGGTGGTCTTTATTGGGTGGGCTGACAGAATGCTTTGCTGTAAATAATTACAATCATTTTAATGGTAACTTTGCAATCAGGGAGAAGCCAAGAACAAGTAATTTGATGACATGGATCTTCTTTGAAATAAATGTTATTTCTCCCCTTCATTAAAGAAGAAATGGATTATGAAGTGAGTTAATGAAGAAAACGTTCCTAGAGATGAAGTCTGCTTTTCTGAAAAGACCCACTATTTAAATGAATTGTTAAACCTAGGTCACTTCTGCCCACCAGTAGCTTATGTGTAGAGAATCCCTATGTCTTCATAAACCCATCTTTCCTCATAAAAGTGCTTTTCAGTATCCAGATAGTGTGAATTGCTTATGAGTATCAGAGGCAAAATCCAGTGCCTGCTAATCTCAAGGAAGTAATCCCCTTGGTTTGAGCAATCAAGGAACTGTCACCACACAGGATTTTGTCGTGGATCCACAATGCAAAGGCAATGAGAACAGAGCGCATAAAGCCCAAGCAATTCGCTGTTGTAACAAATCAAGTGTTTGTTGCACTAAACAGCATCCATGTATAATGCTGCTGAAGGAGGAAGTGCAATGAGAAAGGAAAAGATGTGGGTCTTCTCTTTCTGTATCTACAAATCTAAGCTGAACCAGGAAGATGAGGGTACTGAAATGAGGGCAGTGTCTGTACTTTGACAGGTCAGTTGTAGCAGCTCCAAATGTAGGTTTCTATCAGCCAAACTGTATGGCAGATGTGTTTTTCAGTGTCTGTACTTTGACAGGTCAGTTGTAGCAGCTCCAAATGTAGGTTTCTATCAGCCAAACTGTATGGCAGATGTGTTTTTCAGTGTCCTGTGAGCATTAAAAAAAAAAAAAAAAATTTACCATGTAGAAAGACTAGCATTTTTGTCAAGCAACAAATTCCTGCACATTTTGAGCCTTAGTTGCCTGCTTAAATTATCCTTTTTTTCTCCCACCTGCATTCCTGTCAGATTTACAAGATTTACAAGGGAACATATTTTCTGATATAACAAGTCATTAATACTTTGCTGTGTTTCAATGTTTCAGTGTTTCAATAGTTGTTTCCTGGGCATCTAGTTCAGTTCTCTGTAGCACTCTGAAGTGCTGTGTATGGTTGAGAGTATAAGATGGTTTTCTGTCACCATGAAAAAGTGCTGCCTGTTGCATTATGAATGATTTTTAGTGAATTATTTGCTCAAAGGCTGGTCCACGGAATACTGGATTTTTAACATTATCGACCTTCAAGTGATCTTTCTTGTCTGCTATGAAAGATTTTCTTTTACAGAAGAGCAGTGACAGTTGGTCTCGAGGAGCAAAAAAGTCTTAGCAGATCAAATAGAAATTCAGGAGTATACATGACACAAATATCTAGAAGTTAATTTGTCACTAACTAAAATATTTGGCCCAAAAAAATGCACAGTTTCTGTTAGAGAGCTTTGTTTTACTAAATTTAACCCTGGTTTTAATACATGGGGCTTTTCTTTCCCTCAAAGTCAAGCTATTGAGTGGTCCTACAGCTGTGATCTCTAAGTGTGGGTGGTACAGAAATAGGGTTTACTGAAGGTTGTTGAAAAAGAGCCATAGATGTTTTACAAGGCTAAAATCCTTCTCTAATAATCACTCATGTCAAATGATAGCAGAGGAATGCTTGATTTGTTTGGAAATTCTCATCTTGTGTCTCCAAATCTTTGTTTAGTGTGGAGTAGTGCTCCAAGCTGTATTATGTTGGAAAATGTCTGCTTTTAGAATGAAGTGCTACAGACAATAGTGAAAAGTTTAGATATTCCTTATTTTCGAGCAAATTCTGCCTGCATATCTTCTGTTTTAGAATGTAAAATTATATAATAATCTACATTAAATAATGTAGGCTTATTATTGCTTTAAACTAGAAAAAAAGGAATATACAATATTTTATTTAAATAACAGCTATATGTCTATGTAAAATGTATCAATCGAGGTTTACACATCTCTGATTCAACACTGCTAAGGTAGAATTATTTTTTAAATGCATATAAATACATATCTCATTTCATCCTCATAGCTCCCTTAGGAATGTATCTCTTGTAATTTTGGGGCGGTTTTTTCTCATTTCAATAGAAAACTTGTTTCTGTAAAGGCTAGTACACTGAAAGCATAATAATAACAATAAGAATAATAACAATAAATAACTACTGATTTTAAAAATAATCTCTTCCCTCAGGATAGGCACTGATATGGTTGCTATCAGTTATTTTCCGTATTTGTTTGTGTGGAAGAACTTGTGGGCATGACAGGTAATTCACTAACTCCATCTCATCAGTTCAACTTCTTTGCTGAAGGTCTCCCAGAAGTGCTGTTGCATGGACCTGTTTTGTCCTGGCCTGGGAGAATTCCTTAAGGAATTCTCCTTTGAGGAAGCAGATCTCAATGTGTCAGCCGCCTCCAAGTGCCTGGGAGGCCAGGCTGTGTTATTCCTGCTCTTCAGCTGAAGGTGACGAGAAACACAAGAGAGGAAAGACTGCATAGTGAGATTTGTCATCTTCAGATGGAATGTGCCTCCTAAAATATGAAGTCCCTGGTTTGTTCCTTCTTCTCCTTTGTTGTCTGCATACAATAAATCCACGGGCTGGATGGTGGCCATCACTTTTCACTGTAGATCATCAGCAATTACTTCATCATATTCAGAATGATTTACTGGGAATGTAGGTTCTTTATACATCTGATCATGAACAGAATTGTCATAATGACATATCAAAAATCTGTTATAATAATAGCTACTTAGCAGGGGAATTGAGAAGGACATTTCCATGTGTTGATTTGACCTTCATTCCAGTGGCTTAAGTACTTACTTTTTCTTTTCCCCTCTATTTTTTTTTTCTTTTTCTCCCCATATGTCTCTTGATTGAGATGTCAGGATGATCTTTTCTGGTGTATGCCTGGCTCTGTTGCTGTGTAGCTGAATGTGAGTACTTAGTCCTCGCAGCTCTCTAGTCCTTGTCCAAACAAGAGCAAAAACTCAAAAGCAAAGGACAGGATTAGCAAAGCAGACTGAAAATCTTCCCCAAAAAAGTGCTTTCATAAGCCTTGCAGCATAGTGCACCTCTTTTGCTATCTGTTCTACTGCACTACACATGCAATGTACTAAAGTACAAGTGCATAAGAAAAGGGAACTGCTGGCTCTATAACAATATAACTGCAAATCGTTACATTCCTGAAATTCCTACTAAAAAGATGATAGATTAGTTTCTTTGTATTTAGACATTTAGACCCAGAGGAAAGACAGACTGTGTGCAAACAAATATCAGGATTCTAGTATGGATTTCTACATACATCCCAACTACCACTTCTGTGCTACTAATACTTATATTACATGATATTAAGATAGTGTGGTGTTTAGGAAGTAGTAGTATTGAGACTTTAACACTGATTGCTCAGACACTGGAGCAATTCAGGTGGAGTAATTCATTCTGTAAGACATATAAAAATCTAAAATATTTGTTCTTCTTTTTTGCTTTTAGTTATTTTTTTTCACCTCGACCTTTCTGACTATGTGTTCAATACCAATGCAAGAATTAGGTGCAGATAGCTGAAGGATATAATCCAATGACCAAACAATTAAGAAAATTTTTAGCTTCCCTTGTAAAATTATGAAGAAATGAACATTTGAAATACGCAGTGTACTCATTAAACTGTATGAGATCTACAAAATGCTACATAAAAATTATGAAAACAGATGTCTCTTATTTGTAAGGCTTTCCCAGATGAAAAGTCAATTGTGTAATCAACATGGCTGTGATGTACATAACTTAATGGTGAGAATGGCCCATTGTACTTTGCACTTCGATCACTTAATGAAATCGCATTTGAAATTGATTCATATGGTCAAAATCACAAGGGATTCCACATACAAACAAAAAAATAACCCAAAAAATCCCCAAAAAACAAAAGAAGGCTTTTAAAGAAGTTGAGATATAGAAATAAATGAAAAAAAGTGTAGGTTTTTTTCAATATTCTCTTATATTGACACTAATATTGTGAAATCTACAGTACTTAGCATGGACTAGTACATAGGCATAAGTACTGAGAAATTTAGTTGTTGATGATTTTCACAGCAAATGAGAAACTTAGAGAAGAAATGAGTGTCTCTATAAAAGCAAAACAGTGCTACCTTTCATTTACAGAATCGCATTTGGAGCTTTTTTCTTTCTCCAAGAGTTTCTAAATAGCTGAATTTATTCTTGTCATGCACTGTGTAAGTTCTTCACTCTTGCAATCCACATAACTTCTTTGACTAACAAAATTCAATGAGTCTTTTTTCCTTTTCCAGTCTTTACCTTGTTAAATATGACAAACTGTCAATATTAACATTTTTAGACAATTGTAGAATTGCAAAATATATGCCAAGCTTCTTCAGATCTGAGTTAAAAACTTTGGGTTTACACCAATGTCATTGTATTGAAATATATGGAGTTATTCTTACATTGTATTTATACTGTTGTGAAGAAGTCTGCAACTGTATCAGCTTAAATTATAAAACTTACCACAGAAAAGCAATTCCTTTTGGTTATTAGAGATTTAATTGTGACATACCTATGTGAAAGTTACATCGGTGTGCATAGGCCTGTTGAACCAGGCATTTTTGTTTTTCTGTTAGCAACCTTAGTTTTCAGTTAATTGAAGCAGCAAACTGAGGTGTTCTTGTATCTAACTGGAAGTTTTAAAAGCCCCTAGAGGTATCATGTTGTAATTGCTAGTGCAGTGTGAATGTAGAAAACTTGAGTTTAAATTCATTTCAGAGATAGCAGTAAGATATGCCATGTCTTCCCAGCTGTTCAGATGTTAACCCAGTATCTAAGTGGCAATAATGAATTGAAAAGGTGATGGCATCAATATCTGCAGCAAAATCTATGAAACACTTTTTCTCTTATTCCCAAATCATCAGTGCAATATTGCATCCTAAAATATTAAAGAGCAATGATTTTCTGCATCAGAAAATTGAGAATCTTTGTGGTCCTCCATAAGCCTCAAATAAACTTTTCTTCTCTAGCCACAATAATTGTTCAGTCAATGGAGGGAAAGCCATTAGAAGGTCTCAGTTCTGTGCTACACAAATGCTTTCCAATTCTCTTTAAATTTTCAGTGGTTTGTGTATGGAAAGCAGACATTTTAGAAGAACCAAATAAGAAGCAGTCAACTTTACTGTAATTTTAATATATTTACTGACATAAATTCTAAACTATTTAGAAGGCTGGCATGCCCTACATTTATCAAATGTAAGGTAATTATGGCCTTTAACATTTTTAGCACTCTGCTGTGCATGAGTTTAGACAAAGTGGGTTATTTCTGTTCTTACAAAAAATAATTAACAGAGGTTAAATTTATCCTTTGAACTTTAAGTGAAACAAATACCATGAGTTTTTGTGATGTCAATTGCCCTGCTGGTTAAGTTTTCTATGAATTCTTTAAACAAAGTCAAGTTCAAATATATTTGTTAAACAGCAAGACTTCATCTTGAACATATTTTCATAGAAACAAGAAACAATTTCTCAGGGCTATTCACCTTTCCACATGTACTGCAGACCTTCTTGTGATATGAGTCTACATGGACTACATGACAATGAAAGTTTAAGCCAGCTACAAAAGTGTGTGTGGCAGGAGTGCTGCACTGAGTGCCACTTTTCATCCTGTCTTCAAGGAGCTTGTAAGATCAGCTGGTAAAGTAGGCACTTAGGCCCATATTTGTTGAAACTCTGGTGCTAGTCCTATTACACAGTGAAATTTTCTCTCACAGTGTGAATATTTTAGGGGTCTTACATGTCAAAGAAAGCATTACCCTTTGAGATGGTGGGTGTTTGGATGGTCCCCACTGTGGCTGAAAAAAGGCATATTTTGAAGGAGCACACCTCTGGTGTTCTGAAGCTTTATTTCATACCTTTTTGCATTTAAATTACTTTGAGGGATAATAAGGATATGTTGAGGACATGGCTACATTTGCTGGCCTGATGGTACCCTAATCACTAATGATACTTCAGCAGTCATGCAGAACTGCTTTTCCAGCTTAAAGTCATAAAGTCTGATACAGACTTTTGTGTTTTCACAGCTGGCTGTTGTTAAATAATCTCTTAGCAATCCAAGCAAAAGCTATATCTTAAATTGTTATATTGTCTACAATAATGGCAAGAAGGCAAGTGAGAAGGTACCCAAAGAAACGAGAGGATGCAAAAGATGCTGCAAACTGTTTTGTTAAATCAATCACGAAATACATTCAACTATGTTTCTCACTGGTATATAGATATGTTGAAACCTTACAGGGTCAGAGACCTGTGTGCTCAAAGGTTTTACTGTTTGATATGTAATTTGATGTATATTTACTGTGTTTTTTTCATTAAAATTCATATATATTTCATGTGGTTTTACTGTGGTTTTTTTTTCTTAATTACCACTATTAGACCTACACAAGCAGACTAAGGTTCCAAAATAACGTAATTTTTTTCTGTAGGTTAATAAATGTTTCTTCTCAGCATAAACAGATTTTCTCTTAATCTGAAATGCATTTTGATTGAAATGACAGAGCACTGAAATTTTTAAAACCAATATTAGTATGTTTATATATTTTTTTTAATTAAATAATCTGGAGCTCTGTGTTTGCCTAAATCAGATGAGGCTTAGAAGTTGTGTTTTAGACAAATATTAATGCAAGGCTTATTTTCAGTGATGTCTCTACATTGATATTTTCAATGGTGTGGGCAGAATTTCATGACAGGGTCACAGAATTGCTCACACATCACAAAGCCTGAGGTCCTGCAAAGGCAACAGGTAATGGTATTCATCCAAACCATATGAACGTGCCACAAAGGGTGGCACTGTTTGTATGAAACAGCAAGATCACAATGATCACAGTCAAGATGCCTCCATCCCAAACCACAGGGTTTGTTTAGAAATGGAGTTAAGAAGCTTGACTATGGTTCTGAGCCTGATTGCTTCTATGTAGACTTGTTCAAAAAGAAGGACAAACAGGACGAGCTTTCATATCTGCAAACTGGACAGGTGGGTTTAGTATGGACTTGTTTCTTGTGAAGAACAATAGTCACTGGTTGGAGCAGAGTGTGGAAGATAGTTACAGGATAAAGAAAAAGGAGAGCAATCACATCTGGACAACAAAAATGTAGTTCTGGAGGTTAAGAGGAGACAATTGGATATGGGAATTTATAACTACATTGTGTGCACATGTGGCTCCAGCAGAAACATCAACTCTAGTTAAGGAAAACTATTTCCTTTTCAACAAAATTCAGAGTTGGTACACTAGTTGGTACATAGTCTGTGTTCTTCATTCAGTGGGAACCAACAGGAAAGAACTGTCAGAGGAAACTGGTTTATCTGCTTGTGTTAATGAAGAGATTCATATTTATTTTGGTGTCTGGAATAATACCCATTTCACAAAGATATAATTTTCCTGAAATATCATCTTCTTCCAAGTCCTCTGATCGTGATGTCAGTCTGGAATCCAGGCTAGGAGAAATCTGATTTCTGCACTAATTTTGGAAGGGCACAAAAGAAATCTTCCAGAAAAAGCAGGAGGGATTTGTGAACAGAAAAAAAAGGAATAATATAATTCTTTTGCAAACCTTAAGCAAAATTAGTTATTGTTCAACATGAGAATTGGTGAAAACTCTGTTTAATGCTTGTTTAAATAGAAGTGAAAAAAATTTTATTCTCCAAATGAAACCATTCACTGATGCTGAACATTTGTCTACTATAACAGGGGGCAAATGCAGCCCTTGAAACCTCCGTTTGGGAATCTTGAGAGTAGCTTTCAAAATCTGTTGACTAATGCTTCTGGTAATCTAAAAATATTAGATACATTCTGTGGTGTTTTCCTAAGTGAGGTTGCACAACATTAATAACCTAGAGTACTTAAAGGTAATTTACAGTGTGTTTAAAATATTGAATTATGTAAGAATGTAATACTAATAACACTCTGTGAAAGAACTGGTAAGAGTAGCAATTAACTGATGTTTGTGAATTTTTGACACCCTTGTATGAAAGATGCTATACACAGCAAATAGCAAACATGATTATTATCATCAGTGATATCCTCCTGACTCAAATTAGATGATTGAAGGTCAAGCCCTTGAACAGTTCTGCACAGGACAAACTGTTCATCACTGAATCTCCTAAAATTTCCATTCTATTAGCATGTTAAATGAATTAGGGGAACAGCTATGTACTGCATTTTCTTACTGACTTAGATGTTTTTCTCTAACATAATTGTTCCAAAACCTGCTTTGGGATTTGTTTTCCTTTCATTTACCTAAAAATTGCCTGCTTTGAAGAACTTTTTAGGTTCTTCTCTGGGAACAAAAAAAGTGATGGATGATCCATGCTTATTGTTGTCTGAGCCAGCACTCAGAGGTATAACTAATGTTTGAACCTTTGCTGTAGTTGTAGTTTGGAGACAGGCTTACTGGATGTATGATGTTTCCCTAAGACTTTTTGCAGTAAGTTGCAAAGACCACAGAAATTGACAAAAAATCCTAACACATTAATGCCACATTTTTTCTTGGGTCTCAGCTAGGATTTCGTGTCTTCTATGTGTATCAGGTGATAATTAAGGATTGTGAATCATGTTCACCAAGTGATAAATCCTTTAAAAAATGAGTTGTGTCTTTAGTCATACGCTCTTACACAAATCCTACATATTCAATCTTATGATAAAATTTCTTGGCATAGAGACAAAGCCTTCTTCCCTCCCTAGGAGCATATTCTGAATAACAGCTCCACTTGAGGAATTGCTCAGGAAGGAATAAAAATACTTTTGTTTCAGCTTTTGCGCAAAGTCCATGCTCTCCATGCTTGCCTTAGGTTTGGCAGCAAAGGTGATGGTTTTTTTCTGATATCCAGTATTTGAAGAAGGAATGCAACCTATATATGGCATCATGCTGAGCATGTAAATTAGGGGAAAAGCTGTCCAGGAAGTGTCTGGGCATCTAGTGGTTAGTAGTTAGCATATTATTATTATTATTATTATTATTATTATTATCATCATCATCATCGTCATCATCATCATCATCATTACTACCATTATCACCATTATTGTTACTATTACTTTTGTTAGTAATTTGGATTAGTAGTATTATTTTTACTATTACTTTTATGATTACTATTACTGTAAGTTCAATTATTAAACTGTTCTAGTCTCCATCCGTGAGTTATCTGGGGATAAACAACATCACCTACTGAGATAAAGACTTTTGTCCAGGTCTTCAAGGTTGCAATGAGCAGAGAGCTCTATTTTTTAACACAGGTAGTTTCAGACCAAAACAATTTTTTTCCTCTATGTGCATCTTGTACTAGTGGTTTGGAAAACTATTTCCTTTTCAACAAAATTCAGAGTTGGTACACTAGTTGGTACATAGTCTGTGTTCTTCATTCAGTGGGAACCAACAGGAAAGAACTGTCAGAGGAAACTGGTTTATCTGCTTGTGTCATACATCACTGAAACTGCTTATCTATGCCAAGGCAGCTGGGTTTATCTCTGCAGATAAAGCTGGTAAAACATGATGTTGTCTAGTGTTCTCTTCCCATCAATCAGACTGAAGTGGGGAAGCCTTGGTCTGTCAGCATGTTCTTTTTTCACTATGTAGTGAACCTTCACTTCAGGTTCACTGGAGTAAGCCCCATGCTGTTTGCAGGAGTTGTGTGCAGGTTCAGGTCAGCCCTTTTTGTGTAGAATTTTGTATTTTTCTTTTAGTTCTCATTTTTATATTATTAGTCTGATGGTATTTGTATGCATATTGAGGTAGAATTATCAAGTCTTTTTTTTTTTTTTTTTCCATTTTTGCTGCCTGTTTCCACAGGTTTGTGACAGTATGTATATACATGCATATGTAAATACATATTCTTGTCACTTCTCATTCTTTATTGAAGAAAAAGCTTATTTTATGGTCAAATCAATTAGGAATTTCTTCATTTGAAATTGTTATCTGACTGACTTCAACATAAAAGATATTATAGTAATGTTCCTTAAATACACAGGTTTTCCATATGAAGGAGTATTAGGCATTTAATTAATATTTTCAGTAAATATATTCTGAGTTACTTACTTCTTCATCTCCCAATAATAAAAGCAAATGTATCTAAGTTTTAAGAGGGGGTTGAGATCAGTCCTTGTCTTCTTCCTATATTACATCCTTTTAACACTGTTGACACGAGCAGTTCTGCTGCTTCTGTTAGTAGCTCTTCACCTTCTGTGATAAAAATAATGGGCTTCTGGGTGTTTGCTTAACAGAAGTTCCTGTTTCCTTGTCTGACCATTGTCTCAAGAATCCTTAGTACAGCAGTGACAGCTTAGATGAGGTGTCTTAATTATCCAAATATGACACTTAGAAACTGATTTCAAAACCTGAATGAAGTTTTTCTGGCACATCCTATGGAGTTCAGAGAAACAGTACACAGAGTGAAAGACCTCATTGGAACAGTAAACAGAACAGTACTCAGAGAATAATAGATGAGTTAAGATCCTCCACTGTGCCCAATCAAAGCACTTCAGAGCTCACCTTTACCAGAGGTAACCAGCACTGGATGAATAGGCTTTTTTGTTTTCCAGGTCTTTATTCACTGTCTTCTCAGATTTGTTACAGTGGATCTGTAAGATATAACATGGATATTGTTGTTCTGTAAATAGAAATGAATTTCAGTCATTTTATTCAAGTCTTTTTGATATGGGCAGCTTGCATTCAATTCCTGCTGCTTTAACTATGTGACTTGCTATTTTTTGTGCTATATAATCACCCTGTGTGCAGAGCCACATAGGTTGCAAATGATGTGTCTACTGTTTTAGCTTTGCAGTAATTTTACTTGCCACAGCTTTCTTTTTTTTTTTTTCTAGAGGCATGAGGACCTTTTAGAGGGGTCAACTGATTTTGAGGGGACACTGATTTTGTATATCTAAAGAGATAATTCATCCACATTGAGCATTGCTCCAACAACATGACAATGCTTATCTATGATTTTATTTGCAATCTGTCCTTTCTTCCTGTCATCTAAGAAGTGATGTTTAAAAATACGAAATCTATATTTTATAGGATTTATACATTTTAATGGGTACTTCTATAAAAAGCAAAAAATCAAGCATAGAAGTATTTCCCAGAGCAGATTTTTTGTCTCCATTTGTTTCATTAATCTGCATTGACTTGTGGTGTCATTGAGGTCTTGGAGAAAGAAATTATCTCTTGTGACAGAACAGAGCAGAGAGATTACTCTATATAGATTCATTCTCTCTGTGCTAGTACAAACAGTTCTTTTCCAGGGCATCAGTTTCAGCAAGGAGGTGTAATAGTCATTTGAAGTCATGCAGCAGGGAACCATGTGTGTAATACCTGACATTATTTCTATGCTGCCAATCAGAGTAGCTTGCTATACAGAGGCAACAAAATTGAGATGAGAAGGAGCCTATTGCTGTCTCAAATGGGCATGGAGACTAAGCCCTGGTTTTTCCTACTTCATATCAGGAAATACATTATTTTTATAACTGAGAAGGCTTTTATGTCTGCTTTATGCACTTGGTCCAACTTTATATAGAGAGCCAAACTCATTCTCCACAGACTCTAGAAGTGGCATGGATAGAAGTAAATTAAAAGCTGAGCACTTTTTCTTGTCAAAATATGACAGATTACAAAGACCAACAGCAGAGCTCTGTGCCATAGTCCTTTGCAGGTTTGTAGACCTGTATAAACGAATTCTTCTGCTCAGTAATGAACTGAAAGCAGTGCCTGTTGCCCCCATAAATTTCCCACATCTCTTTAGATAATGCCTTTTTAACTCTTTGGAGTAATTTAAAACTTCTGGTTTCCCATAAAGATGAAATGTATCATGTACATTGGTCAGCATCCAGGATTTAGAAAAATCTGTGTAGTTAATTCAAGCATTATGTTTTAGAGACTCTTTTAGAAATTATCAGAAGCTGTTTCTTTGAAACTCTTTTATCTGTTCCTTGTAACCTTTGTATTATATGAAAGCAGAACAGAATAATCCAATCTGGTCATATGGAAACTGTCCCTGTTACCAATTTCTATGTTTTACAGATTAGCCCAATGTTCTTTGGGAATGTTTCGTGTCACTTCAGTAAATTCAGAACATTTTACAGTACAAAATCATGCAGAGAAGGAAAAACACAGCTAATTTTTTTCAATTATATTGACATGATCAGTCATTTTTTTGGACTACCAAAGATTGTTTAGCTACTTAATTTAGTAAACAAAAAAAAGCTATTTGAGGAGGAGGAGTTTATATCTTTGTGATGAATTTGCTTAACTTCCTGAAAAAAAGAGGGAAGGAATTTCATAAATTATTAGCTTCAGGAATCTGTTCATCACGTTTGATTGTTATTGGCATTTATATGTTACATTATACTGCAATTTGATCTCAGACAGCACATACATGGATACTAAAAAAAAATTCAGTGTTCTGCTCAGGCAAATCACTACTGTTATTAAATGGTTTTAGTATGACACAAAGATAGAAATTCTGCTGTTCTGTGTGTTCCAGGAATACATACATAATTGTGATACAAGAATTTTCAATTTAATAAAACAAAACTGGGAACCATAAGTATGTTCCCTTTGTTTTTTCTTACAGTCTTATAATGTATCAAATCAGTTCAGGCAATGCATTTTTGTTTAAAGGGCAACGGCAAAGAAGATTGAGATTTAATAGTATTTTTTTATTGATTCCTCATTGTCAATGTATGTGAATTGTTTTACAGATTTGAAGTCAGGAAGGAAAATTATTAGACTTTTTTTGGAATTGCTTAGCTAGAGCATGCTGCTTGATCTCAATGGGGGGGAAATATGTCTTTTTTCTTTAAGAATTAGAAGTCTAAGAATTTTTGTCAAGATTATCATCATAACAATTAAGCAGTGCAGACAACGGAAATTAACATTTTTTCTTTCATTTTCCTTTTTTTTTTTTTTTTGTCATGGACTTAGAGGTTTGTCTCAAACTCTATGGGCCATGAGATCATGTCCCTCACAGCAGAAACCGTAACAGTTCACCTTCCAAGTGCTGGTTTCAACCTGCAAAGATATCTGAGATGTGGGACTGTGTCCTGCCAGAGCCCTTTTGAGCCAGTGGGTGAGCTGAGAGACCTCTGCACAAGCTCTCATAAGAAAAAATCCTTGTGAAGAGTTGCTCAAGGATATGTTAGTCTCCCTGAAGGTATTCTTCAGCAGGGACACCATTGTAGTGGCAAAAACAACTCTGAATAAAAAACTGACTATAGAAGAAGATAAGCTGACTATAGAATATAAATGCATCATATTTTTTGTATTAAAAAGCAGTGTATTCTTACTTAGTTCTCACTTTTATGAGGAGAGTATTTTCCATCTGATTTGAAGAGAGAAATTTTCCATCTGATTTGAACTTGAAAGAAAAAAAAAGTTCAAGCTGTGTATTAACATGTTCATTAGCTAGGAAATTTGGTTGTAGCAAGTTTCAAGAATTATACAAAAGCAATGTGGAAAATTAGGTTGCAATATCATTTTAGTTTTAAGCCATGCTTCCTTAACACTAAAAATGTTGGTGTTTTTTTAATTTATATGTTACAGTTATCACAAAGTCTTAAATTCATTAGTTCTAAAATTTCAGCAAAGAGTTGTTTCTTAGTAGATTCTAACTGAATTTTACACTTAATTTATTTATTATTACAAGTACTTTAGCAACCGTTTACTACAATATTGCTTTCTAAGTGGTTGAAATTACCAAAATATCTTTAGTGTCACAGTCTGTAAAAGAAAAAGAATACTGAACATCATATTCATCCTAGCTATGCGCTGCACAAGAGCGAAGAATTTTAAGACATTGTTTGTTTTCCATTGATGGAATTAATTCAGGTGCTCAAAGTGTAAAAATAGTTGAGCAACAAATTGACCCCTTGTTCTCAATGGCCTAATTTAAATTTCAGTCATCTTTTAACCTTTCCACCTTGCCCTTTTTCCTCCTGTATTATCTTTTCCCTTTGGAATCACTCAGTTCTGCACTCACAAGTACAGAAGTAAACTTTCAGAAATACTTTTTAGACTATCTATTAGTTGTTTTCCTGCTGAGACATACTTAATATCTCAAACATAATATACTTCTTAAAATGTAAAATTTAAAAAGTTTGCTTGGGATATTTAATCTCTAATTCCCTGTGGTACTATTTTTTAAAATTATAACAAATAGCATAACTTTTGGAGATCCACAAAGTAAGTGGTTATATTGGTAAGCACATTTCCCAAGAAATCTGAAGCAAAAATGAGCATTAAACCATTCATTTATTGCATTTTAACTTCCTACACTATCATCAGTGTGATATAAACACAATTCAGAGGATCATTTCATTCCAGGAGACAATGAAGCTACACTGGCTAGTCACACACTTTTTATGGAAGTTTGATTAGCTCATACAAATTAGTAAGCAGAGAGTGCTAGCTAATGACTCCAGTAAAATTAATCAATAAAGTAGATTAATAGCAAACTGCTGAATAGGCATAAAATAAGCATACAGAATAATAATCTAGTTCAGATGAGGGGAATTCATGCATACCTATCATCCTGGTTTTACCTGCTCCTTACAACCAGTGCAGGTTCACTACTCCCTGAAATCCTGCTTTTAGAAAGGAAATAGGGACAACTTTTCATGCATTTAATTTTTGGACTTTTTAGACACCAAAGAGTCTCCAGATCTCCAGTTTTGCCTGGATCTTTATGAAATTCAAAGAAGATCTCTCATCTTAAATGTGTTTTTGGACAGGCTGTCAAAGAATAAAATCTGATTTGTCATAAGGATCATCATAATGAAGAAAATTTAAACTTTTTTGGAGTTAACTACTTGTGAAATACAGGTGTATCTGATGTGGTTCTAAAAACAGTGTCACAATGGAAAAACATTAACATGTTAGGCCATGATCCTAGAGGAGCTTTATTCTCTACAGTTAAATCAAAATAACCGAAGCAGGAATTTTTACAAATACTTCCTGTATGCAATGTATGAAATCAAAGGTCAAAATAACTGAGTGTAAAATTTCTTCAAATTAGAAATTGTCTCAGAAAATTTTGTAGCACATGCCTTTGTAATGCTAATGAATAGTGGAACATTTCTATGCTCAGTAGTTAGCAGCAGCAGCAGCAGCAGCAGTAGTAGTAGTAGTAGTAGCAGCAGTAGCATTTTTGTACTTATGCTGGAGGTTTTAAAAATCTTTAATATTTTTTCTCTCTCATCTCAAGTTCAGTTCTTCATTGACTTGGTAAGTTTCTGACTCTGGTAGTGCTCTTTGCAATGAGTGCTGTCAACTACTTGAGTGTTGCTGGGAATAAGTAATTTATTATTTTTAAATGAAGATTATATTGTCTGGCTGCATTCAAAATTTATGATTATTGAATGAGGAAGTGAAACTGAGCCGCCTTTTTCCTTTTTCGTGTTACCATTTGATTGTTCTGAACAACTTATACTTCCTTTCTAGTTCAATTTCCTCAAAGGTCAATTCTCATTGGCATTTTTCTTCTACAGCATTTTTTTCTGTGTCTCTAAGCACATCTGTTTCCTGCTGTCAGAACTTCCTCATTTCTGGTACATTCTAATATGCCCTTTCTATGACGCAGCAGCCAAAGCTGGAGTTGAATGCTTAAGGGATGAGTTGTTATTACTTTCATTAGCCACTTGGATTAGTTAATTACCTCCATCACTCCTCAGCTTTATATTCTATCACTTGGTTTCTCTTGCTACTGTTCTTTCACATGTATGCACCTAAATTAATCACGAAACATATTTGTAATTCTCAGTATGGGCACACAGGATTTTAACTGCGAGCATTTTCTCAGGATGAAAACTAATAATTAAATGAACCATATGTTTGATCGTTAGTACTAACTTAGCAGCTTGAATCCCTTTGTTGTACTCAGAGCTGAGTTTAAGTCCCTATCAAAATATTTCTGAGAGACCTAATATATTACTAGCTTACTCCTGAATGAATTTTCCTGTTGCACAGAATTCCAGAGGACAGGTAAAGATGTCTCCTTCCTTCTTGCAAAAGCCTTTCTGATTAGACCTTATCTCAATTGACTGTTTGTGTTTTTACGATTCGGCATCACACTTTGTGCTTAGTTCAGCCTTTTGCAGTTCTGGCCAGTATATTTCTGAGTGTAGGCAGGTGAATTTAGCCTTGTGTGCTGAAAGGTGAGGTTCTGCCTGTAAGTATGAAATGGAGCTGAAGGGCTCTGGACACAGCCACACACTGTGACTGTGGTGCACTTTTGCATCATTCAGCCCACGCTATTCTTTTCAGATGTATTTCCTAGCGGAAAGCTTTTCAGAATTCAGGTGATGTGAAGGTCTTTATTTTTGTGCTATGATGAGTGTAATCATTTTGGAATAAATGGCTTGGCTTCCTGAAGCATCTGTATGTGTCTAGATATGCTTCATGTATTGGATTAAAATAATGGATGGCAATGTACACCTCATTTCTAGTAGTCACAGAATTCCACAATTAAAAACCTTGCCAAGGCACTTAATTTGAGGTGATACATATATAGTGTTACTTGGCATTGTTTTAGTTGTTCTAGCAAAACAGAGAGCCTTTAATGTAAATGTGATGTGTTTCCTCACGCCATTGAATGGACTGGGCTCTGGGCTGCGTATCAAGAATAGTCTGGTTTTTCTGTAAAAAGGAACAGAACTGCTGAAAAGAGGATGTCTGAGCTTTGCTTCATGCCTGGTTTTTTCAATATTGCAGGGTTGTGACACCTTCTATTTTGGCATATTTCCCTATATTTCAAAACTAGGAATCTGCACATTAGATACCACAACTCATCTTCTCTTACCCAGCAGATGTAGTCCATAAGAAATATCCCTTAGAAATTCCTTGTGAAATATTTCTCCATCTTAATTAATGCAGAAAGGGACATAGCCAATAACTCTCCATGCTCTAGTAATTCCTAGCTGCTGGAAATAAGGGTACAGCCATAATTTAGTGCAGCCTCAGGGCTGTGCTGCCATATGCTAAAAGCTGAATTGGCCTTTTGGCAACTATTAAAATAAGATGATGAGATGCCATAGAGGCACTTTTGTCTCCTGTTCTGAGGAACTCATTTCTAGGGATGTGCCCTTTTCCTGTGACCTAAGCATGGAACATATGGAATTTATCCTGAGAGGTGCAGCTAATTTTCATTCTTTTCTCTTGAATCTTGGCCAGGTAGCAAGGGAATCTCCTGACAGCTTCTTCATATGTATAGCCTTCTCATCCTCAATCTAACCTCAGGCTCAGCCCCTCAGCTGAAAACACATGGAGCGTGTATGAGGAAACTGTCTCTTCTGAGCCAGCCTAAAGAGCTCTTCTGTCTGCTCATTGAAGTTCCACCAAATGCAGCCATATGACAATTTTTATAAAGACATGGCAAGTTAATACCACATAAGAATTTCCTCACAGGAGCTGCTTCTTCTGCCATCACTTTCAGAACTGCTCTCTGTCCTTACCTATATTTAAAAATCTGTAATTTTAAGATGGTTAGGTCAATTGAGTATTTTTTACATAGAAATATAGATTTTTTCCACCATTTGTGCAGATTAAAATGTATTTCCAGTGTGTTGATAAAACAAAATCAGTCTTTGCAAACTATTATGCATGGAAGGAGTAGCTTTCAAAGTTTATGTATTGGCTGTGAAGATGTGCTTGCAGCTATTAGCTTGTTCTGTTTTGAAATCACTTTTGTTAGATGAAACATAGATTTAGTGTTCTGGAAAAAGAGAGTTTGCTTTCCCATCTGCTCTCATGTTTAGCTCCTTAATCTTAGTAGGAGCTGCTGAATTAAGGTGAATTGAGAAGATGGTGACTGCCTTGAGAGTAACTTTTGTAAAGAATAGAAGGATATTTTCTGAGAAGTTAAACTCCGGTATTTAAATTGTTTTGAAGGCACTGTTTTCAGATAGAGATGGTTTTATTGGACAAGACCATGACTTGTTTTACAGAGGAGCTGAAAGAAATCTTGTGTAACAGGTGTGAGTGCAAGAAGGTCAGCACCAGCTGCATGCTTAGAAAAACTGTCATTGCATAAAGAAATCTGCCTGGAGTGAAAGAATTTCTGCAGTTTGGTTCACATCCCTGGTTAAGAGATTAGCCCTGAAGACTAAAATATGTCTGAGCTGTAGGCACCTGGAAATACCTGGATATGCCTACAGCAGTTGAAAATGAATGACGGTTCTGAACTAGGACTTCTCTTGACACCCAGGATCCTGGAAAACATTCACCTATGGAGTCATAAAGCAGAAGAACCTAAAAGGAGAATTTCTTTATTAAAGTTCAGCTGCTGTGATGTGTATAAGGTCACACAGGAGAAAAACAATTGTGGACACCCAATAAGTCTTCTGCATTAGGATCATGGACTCCTTGAAATTGCTGGTCCTAGTCAACAGATTGCACCTCAGATATTGTTATATGTCCTGAAAACAGGTTTTATGATGTAGGCACATAATTTTCTTTTTCAGCCTAATCCCATTTACATTATTTTCTGCTATTTATCATTCTTTTCTTTCAGGCTATCACTGATGGCATCATCTTTTCATGATGCTATCATAGCTGTATAATTTTTAAACGTTAAAACATTTAAAAAAAAAGAGCAGAATGAAGCTCTATAGCAATCTGTTCAGGGAAGAACTAAAAAAGGCCGCCCACAAAAAATATGCTAATGTAATTAAGTTTTATGAACACAGTATGTAAATTAAAATAGTGTCTGCGAAAAAGCAGTACTTTGATCAGAGATACTGAAGATTGATCCCTAAAAGTTTTTAAGGGAAATTAAAACTATTAAAAAAGTTCACTGTTTACATAAGCATTAATATATTCAATAATACTGAATGCAGTGATGTAAATAAATTATTAAAGACACAATCACTGATATTTGTGAGGGAATTGTGAGTATGCCATTTTGTTAGTAGTTTTTTAAAGGCAGATTTTACGATTAAAAGACAAAATAAATGGTTATGAATTTAAGGGAGGTTTAAAAACCTTATGGAGCACAGTTTATTTGGTTATTGTGCTGAATACAAAAGCACCTTCACTTAATTATCAAACACTTTCCTGAACTAAAGTTAAATTTTGAGTCTAAGTAACAAAACCAGAGAATGACGGAACGGGTGATAAACGGACTGTGCGGATAATAGCTGGTGTCAGCTGTCTCCCTAGGAAAACTGCCTGGTACTCCTGAGTCACGCTCCATGGAAGTGCTGGCCTGATTGCCATTGCTTGCCTGGTTGAGTGACTCTCAGTAGAGATGTAATGAAGTCTACTCAGAGAAAGCTAGATGGGACACTGCTACAAGTCAAACTGTTGGAGGGGCTTGAAGACAATTAGTGTTCAATTAAGACAACGTCTATTAATGATGCCACTACTTTATGGAGGAGGGTAGGGGGGAATTAGAACTGGCCTGTATATACCAGATTCACCTTGTGTGAACAACTGACTTTTGAAAGCGTGCTATTTTGATTTCAAATGTTTTTCTGCTTTTGTTTTATTATGATTGTTTATTATGTGTTTTATGTGCCATTTCTTACCTAGAACATAGCTGACTGCATCCTGACTGGGGCCTTAAGGTCATGACCCATCTGTATCTCAGATTGAATTCTTAAATGTCTTTCCCTATTCCGTGCTATATGCAGCACGAATTTGCAGATAGTTGATCTGCTATTGATCCTGCTTGAAAATTAAGTTATATTTTCAATTGTTGGCACAAGTAATAATTTATTTGCTCAGAAACTTGATGTGGAATGGATTGATAAATACTCTTCAGTCTGACATTTCTTCTGCATTTTTTCTGGTAGTCTCTGGAAGGTGATAACATGAAGAGTACACAGCCTCTATCAAGTATCTCCAAATGTAGAAACCAATACTCACTTTCACATGTTGGTGTTCTGGACTAGCAGTGGTGCTTCATACTAGTACCATACTAGAAAAAAATGCAAATTTAGTATCAGAGAAGTTATTATAGGAGCAATATCTGGATGAAAGCCTTGAATCACTACTTGTAATAGTAGCTTGACAGAAATTTTAAGATGTAGAAGGAAGCATCAAAGTCAGGGTATTTTGGTTGGAGTCCATCCTCCAATAAACCCACTGTAAGTCTGCACTGTATCTGTTTATTTCACAGGGTAGGCAGTTCCATTTGCAGTGTATACACACCTGTATTTCCAGGTGATTCACACTCACAGCATGGGACTGTATGTTCAAAGGTAAGACAGGAGGATACACACCCTTCCTGGTAGAAAATTCAGTAAAGCGTTTTATTTCTGCCAAGCTGCATTTATTTTGAGGATATGAAAACTGTTTTACATTTAAAAGATGGTGGAACACAAAGGGGTGTGAACATCAAAATTTTTGATGCATGTGGTCTGAATAGAGCCATGGCATTTTTCTTGCTCCCTGAAGAGCTGAAATTCCTTGTAGCTTTTTACATTTTAAAATACGCACAGAATTCTGAGTCCTTTGCATAGTGAAAGAAATATGGAAGTTAAAGGTACTAAAAAAGAAAGGAGATGAGAGTGCAATGGCCTGAATTGTGTATTCTGAGGACTTTTTGTGTATAAAACTCTCTCACAATTAGGTATATGTACCCACATTGTGAAAGTAACTGAAATCAATACGATATCCTGAGACCCATGGGATAGTTTCTGTGGGGATTTGGGCAGATGTCATTTACTTCTGATGTTTGTAAGTCTAGGGAACAAGAATTCTAATAAGAGGATCAAAAGTGGAAAAGCATGCAACAAACAGCCCTTCCCAGAAAAACAAAAACCCACCACAAACCCCCCAAGAAAATAACAAACAAGGAAAACAAACCATTCTTTCATAGGATTGAAACTCAGACTTCAGCCTGTATTTAATGAGAGCTGGAATCTCACATTCCCTGAGAGCAGTTTATAGATCCACTGATTAGTCTTCTCTGCAGTGACTTCTGCTGGTCTGTGCTGAAGACAAGGAGACCTCACTCCTGGTTCAGTGTGGTAACTTAGCAGGCAGTCACAGAAAACTAATCAAACATCACATTTCTGTTTCCATTCTTCTTAGCTAAATGCAATAAAAATAGGGTTAATGTCTTGATTCTATTTTCTCCATTGTAAGCTTGATGAAATAGTTTCACCAATGAAAATGTTTCTAAATTCTCATTGGTAAAACTGAATATAACAAACTATGGCAGTGAAATTAAAAAAAAAAAAAAAAGAAAGTAGGATAGAATGAAGCATGTTGCTTACAAAGCAGTATATTTTTATAACTTAACTCTGTTTCCAGAGGTAATATACTGTTGCATTAGGTCAATTTCTATGTACGCATGTTTCTTTCCTTTTTTTGTAAATAGAAGGTGATTGCTAAGAAGTCAGACAACAACAAAAAAAATCTTTATTTTTCTGCTAAATATATGGTGTATATAGTACATACTATACAGTACACACTTTGGGATTTTTTTTGCTAATAGGTGCTGGTGTACATGGACATGAATATAAAATATTTGAAAACTCCAGTCACCATTTCTACCTTGCATTTAACTTTTATTCTTCACAGACCTATCTTCATGCAAGATAGCAGCTTTTTCTAGCTATGTCCTGTCTTGAACTAAAGTAAATGGAAAATATGTTCCTGATAAAAAATTAGAATTGATCTGCTATGCAGAGAACAATATATGTGTCACTTTACAAAGCTGAAGGGCTTCAATCTTTTCAGTTCAATGTGCTATTAGGAATCTCACCAACATGCCTATTGCTTTTATTGTCAAAGTATTTTTTGATAAAACTGTTTAATTACTAAAATTCAAAGCAACATTGATTTGTCAAAGAAGAACGCTGCCAAACAAAAATTTTGGAGTAAAGGTTGTTATTTCAGAAGTAAAAAAATATATTTTATCAACTTTTTAAACCTTGGGATTAATTTCCTTTACTATACCTCTATGATTTTCTCCTCACAGTCATTGTCTTCTCAATTATGCAGCTTTCAATGATAAGACACAGTCTGGTATAACTGGAGGGCAGCTCTCAGAGGAAGTCCTGCTTACACCCAGTTCTTTAAGCAACAGTAAAATGTCTTCTCAGTGAATTGGAAGCATGCTTGAATAGCATCTTCATTTATTAAGATGAACCTCAACACAAAAGCATCTAAAAAGCTCATTACCATACAAAAAGGCAAAATATACTAAGAAATGTGTTCCTAGTTACTATGAGCAGGCAGCGCTGGGGACTGACCAGTCCTGGAAAGCTGTGTGAAACAACTTGGAGCTTTCTCATCCCTATCTGTCCTCAGTGTAAAGAGAGTACATGGACTAGGATATATTCATCAGCAGCCACTACCTTCCCTGTCCTTCCAGTAGGATTGACTGAAAGTGGAAGTGCATTATTTGGAGGCATCAGGCTCATAGCTGTGGCATCTGAAGACCTTGATGCAGAGTCCCTGTCAAGCTGGGGAGTAACAATCTTCAGAGCTGTGTCCAGGTAGATACTCTTAGCCTGAGTTGTGGCTGGTAATGAGCATCACCTTACTTTCTAAGAAGCTCAGCTTGCAATAAATGTCTTATGAACTGGGGAAATGTAAGTCAAAGCAGCAAAATGTGTTGCTGGAGCCTCAAAGGGCTAATTTTGCATTTTGTGTACAAAACAGTACAGATGAAAAGCATTTGAATGCATGCTTAAAGAGCCCAAAGTGAAATTGTGCTATATCATTAGTCATAAGTAACATAACTTGAATCTGAGTATTTAAAATGACATTACTGGGAGCCCACGGGTAAATTCAATCACTGAGCACATTCCAGAGGATGAGGATTTTTACGTAAATATTCAGTGAGCTGAAAAACATGTTAACTTCATTCAATAAATTATTCATCTTTGCTAGCTTTTTCAGTTCTAAAGCTAAACAACTAGAAATTATTTTTTAAACCCACATCTGAAAGCCAGATCAGAAAAGCCTTTCCAAATAGAAGCATTCAATCTTTTAAAATCAAAAGTTAAACCAAACCAACCAACCAAACAGCTCCTAACCACCAAAGTAACAAAAAACCTCAACCTATATTATCAGCATTATTAGCATTCATTATTGCTGAATGGACTAATGTCCTAAAAATACTTCAAAAGTAAGTGTGACTGCCTTTTTCGCTGGAGTGAAAGAGTTATCTCTACTGTGACAAATTGTGCATAAGAACTTCATTCAATGATTAGAAACATGGTAGCATATGTGATCCTTTGCTTTGTCTTCTCTGCCATAAAACTTAGGTGCAAGCACCACTAATGCAGTTGCTAAAGCATGTGTTGTTGTATCACATTTTAAAATAATGTGTGCAGCTGAGTAATTAAATTATATGACATACATTTATTTAAAATGCTATTTAGTAGTGTAACATCACTACTAAAAAATGGGGGGAAAAAAAGGAAAAGTAGAAAAAAATGTCCATGGTACAACATACTAATATTTATCAGGTTTGATGACAAGAATACTCAGCAGCATTTCTATAAATCAACTGAGCCATTCTGTTTTTGAATACAAGGGTAGCAAGACACTGTTTCAGGTACAGCACAAGCAGTGCTGTAGTGGGCCTTTGCATAGTTGCATTTTTAGCAGAGCTGCCATCTCCACTACATAGTTCACAGTTCATGGTTCAGATTGGGGTTCTTTCAAGTTCTCACCAGTTTTGAAGTCCAACAGGCAACTTACTGGGTCACATATATGAGGAAGATTCATTACTCATGGCTGCAATGGGACAAAAACTAAATACAAATTAATGCACAATGAGTTAAACAGCCTAAGCGTCCACACACTATTATTGAAATTTAGGTTAAAAAGCCTTGAAGAGCAACAACACAAAAAAATATGTTCTTTAACACCAGTGTGCTAATCCCTGCAAAACCATAAGATGCTTGGGAATATCATCGGGAAAGGAATTTTATTTCCTAGTTCTACGTCACAAGGTTAGCAAGAGGCTAGTGCTTGTCTCCTGGCAAGGGCAGGTCATTGTTCATTCCACCTTTTACTGCTATATTCTCTTTCTTCTTTTCACTGCTTTAGAAAGACAGTGCTTTTACCCACCAAAAATGCAATTATAGCATAGTGCATTTATTCAATTAAATGGCAAGGAAGACACAGGGGTTGGGATTTGAACCTACTGAAATTATTCTGCCCTTTGCTGACCATGCCAGTCCCCCTGTGTTCTAGGAAACGTGTTATGCATAAAATCACACCCTGGCTGCCTACACAGAGAGGCTGGAAAACAACCAAAAAGCAATGTGGTAGGAGCACATAACAAGTTTTATATGAAACGAAGCACAGAAAAGCAGGGTAGAATGCATTTAAGATGCAACCGTGAGGCATCGTGGTTTTGGACAGGCTGGTGCATTATAGAGGAAAAAAGTGAACTGACAGGTGTGTGCTGGCAAAGCAGACTACCAGCAGTGCCATGAAGAAATATGGTGGCCTTTTCTGCTTCAGTACTTGGATATTTGACTTCTTGCAGGCTAATGACTGACTTTTAGCCCTTGGCTAGCTCCTTGTGCTTTGTGTCAGCTGTGCTCATGTCTTGCCCTAGTGTTAAATTTATAAGTGATATTTGGAAGCACCCTGACAAACAGAAAAGTCTTGCTTGGCTTCAAGGTATGCACTAAAAATGAAAGTTTGATTCTGTAGTTTTTATTCATTATACAAACTCTCCATGCATATAGAGAGCATATATTTTTAAAGTACTTATTTATAATTAATTAGAAAGATTATTGAGAATAAGGTATTACAAAATTTGATTGCAGGGTTAAATACAGTAATGAAAGTTTGAAATCTTGTATCTAACCTTGAGTTTTAAATCCATAAGTCTCTATAACTCTAGTAGGGGCAAAATATTAATTAGTTCAGTTATAACCATGTTTATTTATTCCATCTGTGATCCTATTCAACAGTTCCTATGAAACAAGACAAACTGTAAAGCAGTAGTAATATTAGCTTTCTTTTCTTTTTCTTGCTGCCTTAATTTTTTTTTTTTAATAGTAAGTAAAAAGTCTGTAAACACATACTTCAGTAGGTAGAATTTTCCTTTTTTACTTGTGCATTTGTTTGGCTCTCAAATTTTTTAAGCCAAAGTTCAGAAAACAGTAGAACATTTCTAATATCCAACTGTGATACTGTCTTTGCAGCAATGACACAACTATCAGGAGTTCAGAATGGAGGATTTCTTTTTTCAGCTATAATTTGCTCATAATGGATATTTAAATGTATATATTTATATACTGTAAATCCTGCTTATTGTTATGGTTTTCAGATGTTTGAAAGAGACCAGGAAATCTTTTATGCTGTCTTGATAATTTCTTGTTAAGCAGATAAAAGACAAAAAACTCAATACCTAGAATCCACACCTTGGTTTAGATTCCTGCTAGCTAGCAAGACTTTTAATGTAATTCTTACATGAAAATCCCCCATTCAGACAGAACATAAACGTATAAATAAGTTAATAATTTAGAGTTGCTGAGCTGTTTCAATTCAATAGATCAAGAAGAATACCAAACCATCAGCAGCATTAGTCATGATTGCATTAGGGCCCTCGGTCCTCCAAAAGTGTGTTATACCACCTGTCCTAGCACAAAGTCTGGGATAGCAATGGAAAAAGATATTTAGAAAATCAGTTTTACAATGGCATTTTCATTTGTGAAAAATTCATCCTCCTTTTTCATCTTACTTTTCTCCTTTTGAACTACATTTAGTTTGAACTCCACATAGAGAGGCAACGCTGACCTTTAATGAAGAAGGCTGAAACTAAATGTTCATAAATTAAGCTGCAGAATGGCAGATTTCCTCTGAGGATGTTATAGAACAATTTGTTACTTAACAACTGTGGATATTGACTGTATTTAGCTGCTTAGGTGCTGTCTAGTTGAGAACAATCACATGAGCCACAAGTTGTTGTTTTTCTTCTTGCCTTGTGCTAATGCTATCTAATAGCCTCTGAAAAAAATTCTTACTCTACTAAATAGAAAAGTTCTTTTTCTACAGAATTCATGTTGCTATTATCTAGCCTTTCAGACCTGATGAACAAATCCAGCAGGAGTTTAAAATGCAAAGTATGAACAAACATTCAAAGAAAACGCTTTCTTGCATGGTGGTCCCAAGGCACTCAATTTCTTTAGGGGAAAATAAAAAGGGGAAAGAACAGATTTTACCAGGGATAGATTTTACTAGCTAGCAAAGTTTGTGTAGTTAAACTTTAGCAAGGATTTTGCCAAGTCTAAGCAGTGAGTCTAGCTATTTTATTATTGTAACAATATTTATATTCCAAGTGTGCAGGTGTCAGTGTTCTGTTGTTGGATTTAGAGCTGGAAAAGTATGGTGGGATGACAGAGTTCCCAAAATTCCATCTTAGCTTTGATTTGTGTCCTGTTCTGAGACTGTATTCACAAAACTGGGTCAGGACTATTACCAGTGAAAAACAAGAGGAATAGCTCACTGTTTGGTACTTAGAATTATATCACTCCAAATTTTGCCTACTGCTTCTCTAAATTGGCCATGATGTTTAACTTTCTTTAATGAACAGTAATTAAAATCTAAACTATATGTATTTATGGTACATTTTACTCTCTCTAAATTTAGATTGGAATCTACAGCAGCCTCAGAAAATGCACAAATAAGAACACAAGACATCAGGTGCTGGAGAGGAAAAGCAAAAGAACCTATTTATCATGTGCCTGCAATCACTGCTGAGTGATGTATAGTAATTACAATTTTTTTTTTTTTTAATTGTCAGGCTTCTGACACTGCAAGGAAAATTGGTGACAAGATGATGGATTGGTTTCACCACATTGGCTTGTTGATTCAACAAAACTTAAGTGGATATTGGCATTTGTCATTCAGCTTTGGACCCCTACAGACTCCTGCTGCTGATTAGTCAAATACTTCACCTCCTTGTAATTATTGTTTCAACTGCAGAGGCTCCAAGACATTCTCAGGGGAGCAAACTTTTACAACATAACTGCAAAGAAGTGCTACTTAGTACCAGTTGAGCAAGAAGAAGTAAGCACATGGGAAAAGGGAAGCAATCAATGGCAGTGTTTGAGCAGTTTAACCCTCTTGGCCCTTGCATGTTAATATATTATTTATGCATTGCTTCCCCAGCAGGAAGAAATTAGAATGATCAGCATTTTCTCTTTATCTACTGAAAATCACAAACTGGAAAAATGTTTGTTTGTATTTTTGTTTATTCCCTTTGAAAAACTGTGAGGTAAGGACAACCTCTCATCATTTGCACTTATTTCCTGGGCTTTACTTCTAGAGAGTTTTCTAATCGTCTACAGGCAGTCTGTTTTGTTAAGGTTAAAGGGAACTTAGTCAGGTAAAAGGTGTTAAAATGGAAGAATCTTTCTTCTAACTGGAATAATAAATAACAAACACACTTGCATGCATTGAAATGCACCATGTCCTTCCACAAAAGGTATTTTACTATTTAAAAAAAAAAAAAAAAAGTCCTCCATGGCCATAGCTGAGATTATATAGTAATACAACATGATTGCAGTGTAGCAGGATTTGGGATATTCTGATAGAGTAGCTGAGGTGTCCCAAAAAGGACTGGAAAAATCTTAAGTTCGTGTGACCTCTAAGTTGTGCAGGGGAGAAGTCTGTGAGGTTTTATTGAATGTAAGATTGTTTGTTGTGATATGAGAAAGATTGCTTGGTATTTTGCCCAGAGTTTTTCCAGTAATACAAATTTTTAAGCAGCATAAAACTTTGCAGAATGAGAAAGTGAAGATGGAAACCTCCTTATGTGAGAGGAGCTGCCAAAGACAAACAGAATAAAAAAAGTTGCAAAGTGAGAGTAAAGTACATCCTGTGTATATCAAAAAATGGAGAGGATTTCATTCTTCTCCAGACAGGCTGTACATGGCATTTATGAAATTTGCTGGAAAATATCATGTAGACAGATTAGATGGCTGTATGAGATCACAATTACCAGTCAGTGACTTCAAGAGTATTAAATAGGAAGGAACTCTATTAAATAGGAAGGATCACCAGAAACTGTTATGAAATTAGCATGAATTTCAATATTAAACAAGTAAATCAAATTCTGGAAGGAAGAAAACTTGTGGAGAAACAGCTATGCAGGAAGTGATCTGAAGAGTTAAAATAAATGACAGGCTGGACAGGATGTACTATTTTGTAAAAGTATTTCTCTATGAAAACAAAAACTGGGGTCTGTAACCAGTGCATTTTTTAGGGATGTCTCATCTGAGCCACTGCACTTTGAATGCCAGAAAGTTTAGAGCAGTTTAACAAATCAATAGAGTTCTAGAAAACATGACCAGTAGAAAGACTGTGAATAAATTGGTAACTTTTTTATTCTAGAGATAAAAAGAGGAGTAAGTGAGAACAGTCATAGAAACATTACCAAGATGGGCATAAAAACATACCAAGATGGGCAGGGGGAAAAAAAATCAAAATTTGATACTATGAAAATATTTCCAACAGAAGGAGCAAAGAAGTATAGGGACATAATGATGTCATCACCAGGTGAGCTTAGTAAGCAATTATTGAACCGGAATTATCTGGAAAAAATTGGTCTTACCTTATAACAAAATGGCAGATCAGAAGATATGAGGTGGCTCTAAGCCTGACTTCACTGCTCTCTTAAAAAGAGGAAATCATCTTAGGATGTTTTGGATGCAAGAATCAAAGGGATACTGAGTAAATTTCCTAAAGACACTAAATTTGGAGGAGCTGTTGACTCCCTGGAAGGCAGGGAGGCCCTGTAGAGAGCTAGGCAATCACCAACTCTGTGAAGTTTAACAAGGAAAAGTGCCGTATTCTGCACCTGGGATGGGGTAACCCTGGATGTACAGAGAGATGGGACAAAGAGGAATGAGATACTGTGAGAAATGACCAGGGGGTCCTGTCGATGGTGAGTTGAATAGAAATCAGCAGTGCCCTGGCAGCCAGGAGGGCCACCCATGTTCTGGGGGGGCATCAGGCACAGCATCACAGCTGGGCCAAGGAGGGGATTGTCCTGCTCTGCTCTGCACTGGGACAGCCTCACCTCGAGTGCTGGGGACAGTTTTGGGTGCCACAACACAAAAAAGACATTGAGCTGTTAGAGAGTGTCTAAAGGAGCGCCTTGAGGTGAAGCTGTATGAGGAATGGCTGAGGCCACTTCTCCTGTTCAGCCTGGAGGAGACTGAGGGGAGACCTCACTGCAATTACAACTTCCTCATGATGGGAAGAGGAGGGGCAGGCACTGATCTCTTCTCTGTGGTGACAGTGACAGGACCAAAGGGAATGGCCTGAAGTTGTGTTGAGGGAGGTTTGGGTTGGATATTAGGAAAAGGTTCTTCACCCAGAGGGTAGTTGGGTGCTGGAACAGCTCCCCAGGGAAGTGGTCACAGCACCAAGGCTGACAGAGCTCAAGGGGCATGCAGGCAATGCTCTCAGGCACATGGTGTGGCTCCTGGGGATGGTGTTGTGCAGGGCCAGGAGCTGGATTTGATGTTCCTTGTGGGTCCCTTCCAACTCAGCATATTCTGTGGTTTTATGTCAGTACTTTGAGCAATGGTGGAGAAAAAAAAAAGATGTCATCTGTGACATTTTCCTATCTAAATGATTGATATGGCTTCTGCTACACTAAGTAATCTTAATAAAATACAGTTATTATTCACATATTCTATATGCATAAAATTTTACTGTATGATTAAAATTACATCTAACATTATAATGAGAAATGACCTTTGAAAAGAATGAGATTAAAAGACCTAGCTAGAATGCATTTTGTAAAGATATTTCTTTAAAAATCCAAAATTTAGACTTTTCAAACATATTGCAAAAGTTTCCTTTCTTATTTTCATTTCATTCTTCTTTTCATTCTTGTCATTTCCCCAGAAGCATTTCCTGCCCCAACCTGACTTTGCTTTTTTTTTTTTTTTTTTTTTTTTTTAATTTTTTTCGCGCTTTTTTGTTGTTTTTTTTTTTTTTTTTTTTTTTTTTTTTTTTTAAATCTGTTTCGGCGTTGTTGTTGTGTTGTTTGTTTGTTTGTTTTCCACTAATACTTCTGAAGGTCTCCAGGCTCTGCATTTTTCTCTTAAAAAAAACTACACTGCCTTTTTCACATACCTGTGCCTTTTTTGGTTACCCTGGTTTAGGAGATCTTTGCTATTGCTGATGATGTCTCCTTACACAGACTGTTCTCTCTGTTACAGTATGGTAAATGATAGTGATCTAGGGTTATATCAAAACGGGGTGCAACCATTAAAAAAAAAGTTAATATTTTTAGTTTTAGTTGTAATTCTTACTGTCTGTTTTTCCTCTCTTCTTTTCTGAAAGATTCCTATTTGTTATTTTTGTTTGTTTTTTTCCTGCCCTCCTGGATCTCTTAGCTGCTTTCAGCAGTTTAACTGAAGAAAAGGTGATAAATGGAAGACAAAAAATCAGGAAGCTTTATTCTTTTTCAAAAATCACTCCAATGCTGGCAATCAAACAGTTTTGGGAAAGGCTTACCAGGAAATTCTTCCACTCTAAATGCATGCATATCTGCATAAGCACACATTCTTCCTGGTAGTTTTCTTCGTGTTAATGGGAAAATTTCTTTATTATCTTTTTCTTTTCTTAATTATTTTTAACTGACACAAGTCCTTTACCTTCCTTATTCAGCCTTGCTCCAATTTTTTTCTCATTTCAGGCCATGCATTGTTGCTGAACTTAATTTACTTCAGTCAATTGGTTGCCAATTACCAAACCCCCTTTATACCTGCAGGAAGAGAGTCAGGTTTTTTCCCCAGGACCTAATTTTGCTACCAGCTTGTTTTCATGTATGCCACCACATGAATCTTCCCATTGTCAAGAAATTGCCTCCAGAAAGGTGGTTGTGTCAGGCAGTTGAGTTATTAAGAAGTGTAGTACACACCTGGAAAGAAATCTGTGTCAGAAACACACCCTTGTCTTTAACACATGAATCTGTACACACATGAGGAGCATCAAAGTAGTCATTTCAGATGGGACACCTGAGTAGGCCATTAATATTACTTGGCTAGGAAAGAACCTGTTTGTAAACACTGCATTGTACCTATTGCATCAATTATGAAAGAAGATGGTAGGAAATTAAATATGTGAGATGCAGGTTCATTTGGACATTGCACTTGTTATGAACATCTGCATAGTGCAACAAAGATTTTCAAAATAAACACCAAAGTTTAAATGCATTCTTTTCATGCCTCTCTATTCCTCCAAATTATTTCATAAAGATAAATCATGTTAAGCTCTAACCAAACTATTTGTGAACCATCCCCTGCCTCAGTAGACAGTTCAGTGGTTGATGCCTTGGGTGAGGCTTTCTCTCTTCATATTCTCCAGTTCTGGGAACAAAAAAAACACCAGAACTATCAAAACTGACCAAATATTTGCCACATAGGTTTGCAAAAAGTGTATTGTGATCCAGCCTTCTGGTAACAGAAATGAAATGGGTTCTTTCATTTTTTTTTCTTAGGGGAAGAATCTATCTGTTGGTAGTATACATGAAACCAAACATTTGAAAAGCAGATAAATAACTCTCCACCCTGTCTGCATTCAAACTTCCACCAGATAAGGGAAAATGGTAGCAGCTGTCTGTGTCAAAACTCTCTGAAAAATGTGGGATAAACATATTCTCCAGTTTTGGGAATAAAAAGAACACCAGAACTATCAAAACTGACCAAATATTTGCCATACATGCTGCAGTATGTCTTCTGGGTGTGAGCAGAACCCACATAAGATTACCCCCAATTACAGTGTGTAGGGCAAGTTACACAACAAAGCTGATATGATAAATTTTTTAAGCAGTTCATGTTCTTAAAGTGTTATTCAAAGAACTGTGGAATTGTGTAGTAAAGGTCTGATGGCTTGGAGGAGTTGGTCAAGAGAATACTACCAATTAAAATTTTTGTTAGATCAGGCCCTAGTAGAATTTTCATGTTTTCTTCTCATAAGATCTATTTTGAAAGTTTTTTCTTTGAAGTGGGTAAGTTAATTACAGTCATACAGAAACCAGGTTCGAAGTTTAAAATTCTTCAAAATTTCACTTTTTCTGCAACTACACAACAGTAAAATACAGTTTGTTCTATCTTGCTTTAAAAATTGAAGTATACCGTCTTGAAAGCAGTGAGATTAGAAGGATTTGTCTTATTGTTATGAACAATTTTATTAATGTCTCCTATTTTAAAAATTCATTTAGATATGGTATGCTGAAGCAATATAAAATGACCATGCTTGTTAAGATTAAACAGAGCCAAGTTGAAGTTTTGGAACAAAATGGAAGAAATTAAGAAGAAAAAAATAGAAGGAAGGGAGGAAGGGAG
>VZRH01005698.1:95343-114436 GCA_013397555.1 Urocynchramus pylzowi | reverse complement strand
AGGAAGGAAGGAAGGAAGGAAGGAAGGAAGGAAGGAAGGAAGGAAGGAAGGAAGGAAGGACTGTGTCATCCGTTTAATAAAAATATTAGGATTTTTGTTTTATTTTACATATTTCTGTTTGTTGATGAGCTTATTTCAGGCTTTTAGAAGGGTATCAAGAAATCTAAGACATGATTTCAGGAGACAAAACTGAGCTGTCAGGGATCAGGCCTGGTTCAGAGGCCTCTGGTACACGGAGATGCTCTTCCCAGTCCCCTACAGATTGCAGCAATGGCAAGGCTAAACACGAATCGTTCCTTCACCCATCCCCTGCATGGCTGCATGATCTTTCCTATACAGTGGGAGCATGCAACACCTTGTCAGGGCTTGAGGCATCAGTGCTGCAGAGAGGTAAGCAGCTTTGCTGCAGCACTGCTGTTTGTGCCTAGTGCTGTCTGCCACCAAAGCACAAGAGGCTTTGGTAGGCCACAGTTCAGATGGTTGTTCAGCTGGAAATGGACATTACATGACGTGCTGGGAGCTGTCATGAGGGTCATTAGGTAAGGCTTTTCAGTACAGCACAGCACCAGGGCAGAAATTTGCTCCTGTATATTTGCATACTCCAAGCTTCTCAATATCAATCAACTGGCTAGAAGTCATGAAGAACGTATTTTCATCATACAATTCATGAATTCATGAATACATGCAGCACCAGAAGTTTTACATCCAAGACCGTGGGAATCTGAAACTGACCCCAAAAAGTAGCACTAAAATTAATTTGGAAAGGGGAACAGCTGCTCTACTCTCCTAAAATGTCATCAAGATTCAAAATTCTTGGGACCATTTACAACTCAAGCCCCATTCTTCCACTTAATAGGAATCAACTCATTTTCCCTCAGCGATTTTTCCTGAAAAGCCTTGGATTTTGAGCCTGTGCTATTTGCTTAATACCTAGGATGCGGTGATGTATAAGAAAATAGGAATGGACTATTAGAAAACTTGCTGTAGCATGGGACAGTGCTCTCTATTTCCAAAGAGAAGGAAGTTCAAGGAACTTAGTAGATTCACTTCTGTCATGGGGCACCATGAAAAGAGGCTGTTTTGAGTCCAACAATGTCTTATCTCTCTAACAGAGCAAACCCAGAGAGCAAGAGGGAGTGAACAGCCCCTCCTGGGGCAGACTCACCACAAGCAGTGGTTGTTTGCCATGCAGAAAGGGTGGGCAAAGCAGGTACAACTGGTGGATCATTCCTCTGCAATACAGAATCAATTAAATAAATAGGGTTACATTATCATTACTATGCTAATGGTGCAGTATGTTTAAAAATTATCTTGCCAATTACTTTGACTAATATGGGAAAGGGAAGGGATTTCTGGGCACTGCATCTTCTGTTGACAGCGTTGCTGTCTACAATATTGGATTCATTATCCAGCATGTAACAAGCCAGTAGTTACCTCCTCTAGAGAGGCATTGGTTATTCATTTTGGATTTGTTCAGGCCTAGGTGCTCTGCAATTTTCCATGACTCAAACATACCAACAGGACTTTATACACCATTATTTATATTTGGAATTTCAGGGTGAGTAACTTTCCAAGTACAGTCCTTCTATTTTAGTTGATAGGTAGTTTCCATGTAACTTTTGTAATCACAGCTGACTTCTACTCATGCCCAAGGGCAGGATCCTTACCTGGAGAGACATCTTTTTGACCTGTAGACGTGATTTTTGGTATTATAATGAAGATAGTTCTGGTAAGGGATACATGGACCTTAAGTCTTTTGCCAAGTTAGCATTGTACACATAGACATAGAACTTCTTGACTTACTGCATTTACTACTTTCAGGATGTATTTGACTAAGGGATGCTAACTGGTTTTTTTTTTCCCTGATGAAATATCTTTTCTTGCTGATTAAGATGTCTTAATTAGCCAGCTTAAAGTGTATAAGAAACATCTCATTCTAAGACAACATTGGACAAAGTCCAAACATTTTGCAATAATACTTTACCATTACTCATCAGCTTGTGTCTTGAAACCATAGAAAGGATGATCTAATAGCCACACCTGCCTTATATAAATAATACGCAATCTGATTATTTCAAAAGGAAGGGAAAAAAATACAGCTTGGGAAAGTAAAACAAAGAAAGGAAAATTTCACTGAAATCCAAGAAAAATTTAAATTGCAGTATCAGAATGAAAAGTAAAATACATTCACAGAAGGCAATTTTAAGCCAATGGGGTCAAGAAGAATTTGTACATATAAAATATTTGAAATCTTGAGATTAATTCCTTTGAAAAGAACAATGAATTGGTGAGTGGAGTAAATAAAAATGTGATTTTTAGACCATAATAGTAAAGTAGTCAAGCTATTTAATTTGATTTTAACATTAAAAATGGTATTATAGGACAGAAGAAAAATTAAGGAAGAAAAAGAAGGTTATTTAAGAAAACAGATTTGGGGCATTGACCTGTGGCTTAGGAGGTCAAAAGAGTAAGATGGCAGAGGAACCACAATGGGATCCTAGTCAACTCCTTCAGAAGCTGGCAAATGTCTTTCCATTTATGTCAGTGGGAATTAAATCCAGTTCTCAGACAAAATGACAAAGAAAACAAAATTGTAAGAATATACAATGAAAAAAAAAAGAAGTTGTACAAAACATGACAGAGCTTCAAGGACACAATGCTCCAATAAATGAGCATGTCTGTGTCTTTGCCTTTGACAGGTACTGTTATACTAAATTATACACTCAAATGATAAATGACAGATTATTTTCTTCATAGGAATAATTTCTGTAATATAAAATAATTCAAGAAAGCTTCTAGTAGCACTAATTAGAGGTACAGGCATCTTTTTGACAAACTAGGCAGTCACATAGAATCACAAAATCATAGAAAGTTAAGTGATTAGAAGTGACCTTAAAGACCATCTAGTCCCAACCTCCCTGCCATGGACAGGGATACCTCTCACTAGAACAGGTTTGCCCAAGGTGTTAGCCAACCTGTCTTTGAACACTACCAGATTTGGGGCATCTGAACTTCTCTGGGCAGCTTTTTCCAGTGTCTTACAACCCTCACTGTAAAAAAACTTATTCCTAATATCTTCCCTCTCCATTTTTACACTCTTCTCCTGTTGTATCAAAAAGTTTTTAATCTAATTGGCATATAAATCCTCTTTTTTTTTTTTTTTAATTTTTACTATAAATTATTTATTTACTATGTTTTAAAATTAAGCACAGGCCTAAAAATAAAACCAGTCTAATTATCTGATCTCCAAATTCAAATTACATTTGGCCTTTTTCCATTTACTAATATTTTTAATGAATTACCACTCTAAATTATAGGGAATTTTCTACTTTTTTTTTTTATTTCTGTTATAAAATTTTTTAAAAACTCCAACAACCTATGAAAATTATTGTTGTTACAATGCATGCCTTGGGACATAATGTATTCTGAACCTAAATCACATGCTAGTTATTTAAAAATGTTGCCAGCACACCACTAACTTTAAGCTTCCTGAGGATCAAATCTTTGTCCAGTCTCTACCTGCTGATTCCCTCATGTTTATATATAGCACTTAAATAAGAACAAAGTCCTGTGGTACATTTCCCTCCAAAACCAACCACATACTCCTCTTGTCTGGGCTTTCATTCAGTGATCAAGCAGGATGATACTCCTGGTATTTCAATAATCCTTTGAAAACACTCTATTAAAAGACATGTTTAACATAAACAAATGCACTTCTGTGGCCCACTGTGTTCACTGGTGCATCACACAAGCAGATAGCTTCAATCATCCACACACCAACAGTTGCAGAGCTGAGACCAGATAACAGGACAAAACAAAAGAGTCACAACTTACTGATGTCAGTGGTTTCCATGGCTTCTGTACTAGTTCCAAAAAAGCTAAATAGTCTCTGAAGTAAAGGGGAGTTTGCAGTGGAACTGCAAACATGGGAACTGAAAGCTGGGTTGTTAACCATGTTCTTTGTTTTCAGTGGTAGAGTTAACTCTACCACTGAAATGGTAGAGTTAACTAATAAAAGGAACATTAGCTCGTTCCTCTCAAGAACATTTTATGTAGCTTGTATGTTGAAATAAACAAATTATAAGTTTATGAGTTTTTTCCTATTGTTTAGGCTGACTGGTGCTTTCATTTCTTTTAAGTTTTAAATTAATACAAAAGCTATTGCTGCATTTTAATATTTTGAGATAAAATGAGAAAACAAATATGAAATTAGCTCTGATTAAGTTAACTAGTTCATACTGCATTACATTGTGCATAATCCATGGATATGTGTGAATCACAGGATTGTTAGGGTTGGGGGAAATCTCTGGAGATCATCCCATCCAACCCCTTCCCACAGCAGGGTCACCCAGAGCAAGTTACACAGGAACGTTCCATTAAAAGACATGTTTAACATAAAACATGTCTCCTCCAGACAGGGAGACTCTACAATTTCCCTCAGCAGCCTGTTCCAATGTTCTGCCACCTTCAGTGTAAAGAAATTCTTCCTCATGTTGATGTGGAACAACTTCTGTTTCAATTTATGGCCACTGTTCCTCTTCCTGTCTCTGAGCACCACTGAAAGGAGTCTGGCACCACCCTCTTGGCACCTGCCCTTGAGACATTTGTATGCATTAATGAGATCTCTCAGTCTTCTCTGCTCCATACTACAAGGCCCTGTGCCTACAGCCTATAAGAATATCCCACAGAATATTTAACAGTAAGGCAATGTCATGGGCTGACCCTGGCCCAATGCCAGTGCCCCCATGAAAGTATATTTCCCAGAACTGCTACTGTGAGATGTGACCCAAAATACAGCAAACCAGGCTTCATCATCTCAGGGATAAAGGAAAACAACTTTATTACATCTACAACAAACACAAAAGGGGTAAAAAAACCATACACACACAATGTCTACAATGGAAGTTTCAAACCACTCCTCCTCCACCCCCCCACCCCCCTTTCCTCCATCACACCATGAGTCAAGGCTTTACATTCCCAATCCAGCTACCATCCCTTGAACACTTGAAGACTCATTCTCTGTCCATTATCACCCCTCACACACAACCAACTCCAGTTCATGGAGGAGAGAGGAGTCTCCCTTTTGCACCACAGGCCTCCCCAGGAAGCACGGTCGAACCCTCCTGTGCTNTCTCTGTTCCCTCCACTTCTTCACCTAACACCACTGCACTCTTCTTGGCTCCCAGCCATCGCCCCCCCTAGATGCAGTCTCTAAATTATAGGAAGAAATTGGTTCAGTTCCGTGGCTATACAAGAGAAAAGTCCAGCCAAAAGCCACTGCAATCATCTCCTCCATCCAGGACACTTCCCATCCTCTGCTGACATTTTCTTACTTACTCAAACTTTCTCTCCACTTGCTCATTTCCATCTCTCTCTCTCTTCCTCAAATTAGGGAGGATCAGTGCTTCTGTGGCTTCCATTGTCCAGGAAGGGGTTAAAAATCTGTGTGCTGGAACATCTTGTGGTGGGGGGGGGGTGCCCAAAGCATCCCAGGTTCCCTCAGGGCTCCTCCACCCTTCCCATGCAGGGCTCCGGCCTACCTCCCCAGGCCACATGGCTTCCCTCTCCTCCCCCACCCAGACACAGCTGGGCAGGGGAGGAGATCACTCTTCCCAGGCTGGAACCAAAGAGGAAGTTCATCTGGGAGTGCTCTGCTTTTAATCCCTGTGTGTTCTCAGAGGCATATCCAGGTCCCCAGTGGCCACACCAGGTGCCAGTATTCACATCTGGCCACTGATTGTTTTGACCACAACTTTCCCAAAAGCTTCCTTCCTTGTCAAACCACCACAGGCAATTGCTACGTTTCAGTTAGGACAGAAAAATAGGTCTGTGGTATATGACCAAGTTATTGTTGCTAAATTTATCAGCCAGAGTTGACCAAATTCCATTGATGTTGGATTACTACAGAGCAGAAATAATTTCCTCATTTTTTTTAAGCTTTTCAGCAGCAGAAAGAGCTTAAGGAAAAGTGTGGTCAAAATAAATCAAGGAAATGTACTCTGAAGACAAATGTGCCGTTTATGTTTTAAAAGCTTCTAATTTGCTTTAATGATAACTATGCCTTTGGTTGGATGATCAGACCTCCAAGTGGAGTTACTTATACTTGTACATCTACATGTAACATGGCTGTATTTAAACTTGTTTGTTCTAGTCTACATTTTTAAGTCTAGTTTTAGGAAGTTTTCATTCACTGAAATGCATAAATGAGAACTGCATTTGTATCAAGTTATAGCGAAAATTATCTGCAAGAAGACACAGACATAAAAATGTTGACACAGGAATTTATGGCTTTGTAGGGAAAAGTATAAACTTTTCTTTTCTTTCTTTTTTCATAGAGTAGAGCTACTGACCAGCCTGCTGGTGCCGTGATGAAGAGCTAACCATCCTGGGCCATCTCAAACACCGGCTACACCTGCTTTTAGATTAATAGTTATCTCTTTTTTTTCAACTATAAGTGCCTTTTAGTTGTTTCCTCACACACCATGCAAAATAATGACTTCAAAATAACTTTTAGTGCACAAAGTACCTGGGAATAGCAAGTTGGAATTTTATTTCCATTATTAGTTCATAAGTGAACACATATCTCCATATACATATATTTATTTTATAAGGTCATAGGTTACAGAGCATTTCACATGTAGTCCACAGGGTCAGTCATTCAAGTCTTGCCTAATCAGGAGCATCCACGGTTGTCTGGTGACTGTACGAGGCTCAAAAGACATGAATAGGAGCAGAGATCTATAATAAAATTTGATATTTTTATGCTTACATTATCATCTGTAGAGTCCAGAACCTCTTACCTTAAAAAACATCTCTTTGTTTGTAACATTTTGGTGTTATAAATATCTCATATGAACAGCTATAGCACAGGCAAATTACTGCATAAGAGAAATTACAATTTAGTCTAGATCTGGAAATAAGACAAAGCTATCATTCTTCTTTAAAGAGCAGCTGCAAAACTATGGCACAGAGCTATGGTAACTATTAGTGAGAATAGATGCAGAAGCCAGCTTAGTGCTAGAGAAATGGTTAATGTAGTCCACATAAGGTGACATTGTGAAAATCTTAAAAGAGCTTTTGTTATTTAAGCCTTTTCTCCTTCATTGTTTGGTATACCATAACTTACCACAGATCTAAGAAAAGTTAGTAAAAGGGTTAATTCACCTGCATTAAGTAAGCATCAAAGATATCCCAGAATCATTTTATTAAGCAGTTGTTACTTTTACTTTTCAGTCCAGAAACACATGCTAAGGAAAACACTGGATTTTAAGCTTTGTAAAGATCTTTGAGACAGCCATGTGACATGTGACTTAAAAATTCATTATTTAAATGGCTGAGAATACTCCTAATTTTTAAATGCTGTCATGCTAGTTTTGAAAGTAGGTTTCAGTCCTAAATAAAGCTGAGTCCACAGACTGCATTTTGTCACCCTTTCTGTACTCGATCACATAGGTTCCCTACTTGAAAAGCTCGTGACATAACATGTCAAGTCAACTCAAGTGGCGCTAGGAGACTATTATTTTAGTTCTTCACTCTTTTCAGCAGTTATTTCTCTCTTCCAAACACCTTGTTTTTATTCCAGAGAGCTCTTGTCTGAAGTGTTCATTTTCTTGCCACTTTTACTTTATGGCTTCATATCAGGAGAAATCCTTCAAAAGCTGTCTTTAGGAAAAACAAACCAACTGAAAATCCCANGTGTGTGTGTACTAAAAGTACAGAAACCAGGCCATGCCAAACCAGTACAAAATTATAAAACAAAAAAAACCCCTTAAAGTTCTGAAGGGATAGAAAAGGTGCAGGAGCTTTCAGGGAAATCCTTGCTGTGCTTGTTTCTAAAACTACTTGGTAATTATTCTATACAAACCTACACATTTTAAAAATAAAATTATCCTTTCAATTATGAAGCATATTTAATAGCAAAGGGATTAAAAAAAAATAAGAAGGAAGATTATTGTCAGGAGAAACTGCAAAGATGACCAGAGTATGAATCAGGCTTTAATAACATCAGATTAACAATCAGCTGCTTCTGTTTGTTTCAGTTCAGGTGAGAGGGATGCACTTGTCAGGGTAAATGTTCCAAAACACCTTTTTGATTATTAAAATGAATATATGCCATTGACTGGATTTCACTATATACCCTGAATTTCTTCTGCAACTTTCTTGTAGCTTGTTTCTGTTCTTTGCTTTTTATTAACTTCTGCTCCAAATCTATTAGTGCCTTGTTTTGGGTTTCTTTCTGTTCCCCTTTTCTCAAAATGTGCCCTCATATCAAATTTCTGCTTCACATGCAGGCATTTAGTTATGAATTTGCACAGAACATCCCTATTTTGAGGTACTTTCTTGCAAAATGCCATCTCTGTCCAAATGTAAACTTTTACATGTGATTAGGTAGAACTTTAAAGAAAGGAAAACTACCAAATTTTCCAAACATCCTTGCTTGTTTGCCTAGTCTGGTTTTGGAACTTCATGGAGCTCATATATCCCTTAGTGATAGTCAGTGTTGCTGCCCTCAGGAGTAAGTAGAATGGAACGGTTATGATTTTGAGCACTTGATGTGATTAAAGGTCTTGAAAGAAACTTGCATTTCCTAGGCCACCATCCTCACTTCCAGGCAGAGGATTGTCACATAATTCTTAGACACTTCTGTTAGGTTCCTCTGAGTACCAGCTGATACTCAGTAATCCTCCCCAGTTTTGCCTAAATGATACATGAGCAAAAGTTTTAGTTTCTTCCTCTTATTCTATATAAAGAGACCATATGGTTAGGATAAGTAAAATGAGGAGTATTCATCTCCTCAGTCCTTATACACAGGGAACATATATCTGGAAAACTGCTATAAGCTGTATGTGTGTAGTTCTTCCTAAATATACCACCCAATGGAATACAAAATCAATCTTTTCCTTTCATTTTGAAACTATAAAATATTAACTAAAACAGTTGAAAAAGAAGTGTGTTCTTCAAAAAAAGAGTGCAATCCTTTTTATTTCTAAGTTTATGGGGCTGACATTTTCCTCTCCTTGGAATTTTGTAACAGTATGACTCAGTTAATTGGATCAAAAGGCAAGGGCTGTCACAACTTGAATACAGAAATAAAACATTACATTCATGTAAGCTTGTGGAAACAGACAAAGTTATACTATGACTGTTTTTAAAAGTACTCAATACAGGGAACTTAATGGTCAGTGTGGAAGAACATTTAAATACAGAAAAAGCAACCATTAAATAGTTTTGTTTTCAGACCTTTCTGTGTGTAAAAATATGCCAGTTGTATAATTTTGAAGTATCTCCTTCTGCTCTGCATATAACAGTGCAAATTTAGTTCAGAAAAGCCATCCAACACATCCAATGACATTTTTGTTCAGCTGTCAGAAAAAAAATGTGTTTGAGCAGTGGCTGCTTATCTTCAACTCTCTGTCAGTGTTCATTACCCTGAAATATGCTGAAAATTAAAAAACTCCAAGTATTGTAAGCCCAAATTGCTGTTTTTGAGCATTGTGTGTTTATTTTGCAGAAGTGTTAATCACAATATCTTCAATCAATGGGCTTGTTGTATCTTCAATCAAGACAGATTGACGCAGTCGCTGAACATATTTCTGAATTTAAAACCAAAAGGAAGAGGTGACTAATACATCTGAAACAGAGATGCTATGCAAAGGATCAGTGAAAGATCATCTGTAATTCTGACTGTTGAACTCCAGCAGCTGCATATATAACAAGGTAGTTAGTGGGTCAAAGCCATAAGAAAGTGAGAGATTTGGAATTTTCTTTCTTTCACAGTAAAGGAACATGAAGCCTGTGCTAATTTTTAGCATGTAAGTGGGTGAATTGGTTATATTTTATAATGCAGACTGAGGTCCCAGACTCAGTGCAGTGAAACATAACCTTGCATACAACAGAAGTCAGACATAAAACCCAATAAACAAATGTGACAGCAATTTGTGACAATAATTGCCCTGTCAAGTACTACAATTAAGAATTCCCATGTTCACACAGGATGAAATCCATATGCTAAACAGAGACAATAGGATCTCTGCTGGTGTATTTCTACTTTCACAGCCTCATATTTTTCTTCAGATAGCGAACATAAAACTGTATGGACACTAACAATTATCTTTTATTACTTACAGTACTTTAACATACATTTTACCTTCTGATAGTAGCACACATCTTAAGCTATTATTGCAGTTTTGCATGTATCAAAAGGCAAGTTGTGAGCTAAATGGCTTGGTGAGGATAATATTCAGTTTAGAGAGATGCATTCTCAATGTCTTAAATAATGGTCTAAGAGGAACAAAAATTTCCAGAGCTACTATTCCACGAAATTTTTCAGAGATGTACATGGACTGTGTCAGAAAATGTTAGGGTATGTTGGCAGATGGTTGTTGTGTGATGTGGTGAGGGGGAAGGAACTTTAGGAAAAGAAAGTCTGAAAGCCTGGGAGACTGCTAAGTTAAATGCTTTGAAAAACAGTGCTCCTTTTGGGGCTCCCATGTTGCTACTGATTCATGCTATCTTCATGGTGATTTAAGCTGAGATGTTCGGAGGGAGACTGAAAGTGTGCTTATGTTCATTTACCACTAGGCTTATAAAGCAGTAATTTTGCTGTGATGTTTTGGATACTTGCATTTCTTTTTGGTATCTTAATATTAGGGAATTAAAGAAAAGACCAGCCTCACTGAAAAATGAAGGAGTCACACAGTAAAATGCAGGGACTTTTATTGGCTTGGGATCAGAGAAAGCTGAAAAATTTTGAGGGATCCAACTTGAAAGAGCTACTCTGTTAACCACGCTGCAATCAATTTCCAAGAGTGAAGTATTCAAACCATGATCTCAAGATAACTTTTGAGAGCTGCAGCATAGAATGTATATGCATACATGTATATAAATATTATATATATGCATGCATACATACATACATACATACATAAGTATATCTATATATATATTTAATATATAAATACAGTAAATATAAAAAACTTTAAGCTTTTCTGTACATGCCCAGAAGTAGTAAAGGATCTCTGCCATCTGTGAGAATCCACCAATGGCTGCTGGAGAAAAATGGCATTGTTATGCTTCTCATTGGAGCTAGATTGCTGCTAAAACTCCAGACAAAGGGTTTTGTGCATTTAATTGTACTTCCTACAGTAGCAGTAAACTGTGTGAGCATCTCCTTCCCTTGTATTCATCTTCAAAAATACTTAGCAACTATGCCATGGGGAAAAATGAGTTAAGGTAAGACAAATAAAGCCAGGCTATCCAAAAGGTGTGAAATACCCTGAGAAACTGGAGAAATACCCAAAGATATTCTGTTTGGAATTAATCTCAATACTGATCCAAACAGCTCTCATTGGATTTTGGGGATTCCTGTCTGTGGTGTGAATGTCCTCTTAAATTGCTTCTCAGACCTCTGAGAGGAAGTCTTTTTCATCTGGTCTATAAGTTTCTGTTCCTCACCGTTACCTTCCTGATTTGAAACAAGGTAGGAAGAAAACAAGCAAATATCTTTCAGTATCATGTATGAGGATGCTGAGGCAAACATGATTTTCAGCAATGTTAAGTTCTTGAATATTTTGATTCCATAAAGCCCAAACTATATGATTATTTTGTAATTTTAGGTTCTTTTATAGAAATATTGCATGTCATGGGTCTATTTACATTATGGAGTAAATGTTTATGTTAAGAGAAAAAGATTCAAGGAGAAATAAATCTTTCTGTAATCACTTAATACCTTTCCTTTTTCATAAAAAAAGGAAATTGAAAAATGATCTTAATAAAAACAATTGTATCTGTGAACATAGTCATAAATTATGCCACAAAATACAGACACTTTTAAGCTGAAAATTACTTCTGAAGGAATAGAAAAGTAATTTTGTACTCAGATCTAAATCAAATGAAATTTTCAAAATGTTAAAGAGAACAGCAGATGTTGGTTTTCATATTTATTGAAAAACAGTTGTGTTGTTGTAACACAATCCTCTCTGACTGACTTTTTAAAATTCTGTTTGCTTTGTTATGTTCCATTAAAAACTCATATAGTGAAGTTGTTTTCTGTAACAACCTGGGATCATAGTTGCTTTCAATTACAGAAGTGTCCAGATTGTGATAAAACCTGCACATATCAAATGCCAAAGCAACACTTAACAGAACTACAGTAATGCAAAAGGAAGCAGAGCTAAAACACCACAAAAGAATTTTCTTTCTCTTTTGCTAATCAGAACAAGGAATTGCCTTGAATCCATTAAAAAAATATAGCAAACTACACTGGAATAGAATCTAGCAGCAGTTGTGTTCAATACTTTATAATGTTGCTGTAATTTGTTAAATTTATTACTATGATTAGTGAAAGCTTTATTACTGAATTTTGTGAGGGCAAAGATGCAGATACATAACTGTGCAGATATGTTTTAGCACATAAATAATTTTTAAGTAGGCTGCATGGATGTAAATTGCTTGTTTTGGCGCCACCATCATGTATAAGGTTTATAAAATAACCCAAGCAATGCAGAGTCAGTAATATAGCTTTTACAGAATTAATGGTAAATAATATCTTTTAAGAATGTTTAAACACAGAGGACCTTCAGTCTGTCTGGAAAGTGAATAAGCACAAGCTTTAGGAGATACCTGGGGTGACTCACCTGCAGCTTGGAAGACCATTTACAGAAACTGTGTTCAAAGTATTCTTACCTGTGACAGGGCGAGGAAATGTCATCTCCCAGGTGTTGCTTACTAAAGGGTTCACATCTTGACAAGTTAAGTTGTCCATTCACTCAGGAGATAATTGGAGGCCAGTTCAGATCTGCAAGCAGTGGTCTTTTGTTCTCAGCATTGTCACTGTTTAGAAAAGGCACTGCAGTGAGTAAGAGGTGCCAGGAGCACTAGGACTGAGTCCCACTCACCAAAGCTGTGGTGCAGCTGGTGGCTGGATAATTTTGACGAGGCTGATATTGCAGGATAAAGGATTTATTTGTTTTCTTAGGTACAGATTAGCAAAAAGATTCTTACATGCCCTACCACAGGACTAAACAGGATAAGGAGAGCAGGGAAAATCCTGTGTGAGGAGGTTTGTGAGTAATTAAGATGACTGAAATGGCTTAGGTTGGCTTGTGCACATGCCAAGTGCACAGTCAGATCCAGCAAAAAAAGGAATAGTGAGGAATAGTGGCATGATCCTGAGGAGCAGAGAGCAGTAAAACCAGATAACAAATCATGTGGCTCCTTCTTCTCCATAGAACTTCAAAGTTTTCTTGCATTTTATAAAAGTGTAAAAACTTGTGCACAGAATTTCAAATATACTTGCTGCTATTATCTGGAAAAAAAATACATTCAGATAGCTTGCCAGCATAGTGAATTTTTTCACAAAGAAAATTAAGTGTCAGCACCTGAGGTAAAACTGATTCAATAGTCACTGACTGCACAAGGAGACAGAGGTTGGCAGATGTGAGTCCTGTTCATGTCTCCCACTCCCATTCTGATTCATCCCATAATCTCATAAACATAACAGGGTCTTCTGAGAGTGGGTAATGCTAATCATGACCAAAGCAGCACATCATGAACAGCAAAGGCCTTATCTAATCTATGTGGAAGTGCAATGGAAAAAAAGAAAAAGTTCTGACGTAGCCTGAAATTCCACCAGAAACCTTAAGTTCTTTGTGAATTGACAGTTTTGGTCACTTTGTGCAATGTGGCAGATGAAGCTACGTACAATCTCTCATCTGATTTTCTTTCTCTCTCTTGTATTATTTAAAAAGAGGAATCCTGTAAGTTCCAGGCAGTAGGGCAAAAAGTACCCTATTGAAGCTTGTATCAGGATGATAACATAATTAGTAGAGTGGTGAAAATTCCTTCACAAATAGAAGGGGAAGAATGACTGCAAAATTACACACATCAATCTGGTGGTTTTTGTCAGCAAATCCTTGGGATTGATTTTCTGGTCCTGTCAATCAGTGTAACATGCTGCAGGTTTAATCTAGCGGAAAACATGGGGAAAAGTAACTGCTAAACACCTTCAAAAATACTTAGCAACTATGCCATGGGGAAAAATGAGTTAAGGTAAGACAAATAAAGCCAGGCTATCCAAAAGGTTTGAAATACCCTGAGAAATGGGAGAAATACACAAAGATTCTGTTTGGAATTAATCTCGATACTGATCCAAACAGCTCATACTTGCCAACACTATAATGGCAATATTTTGCCTCCTAACAGAGATATTTTCTCTGTTTTATGTAATTGAAACAGCACATTAAACCTGGAGTGGGTCCTTGTGCTTGGAGAGTGAATTTTTATGAAAGAGTGAAGAGAAGCAGTGAAAAGGTGTAGTGGTCAAGTTAATTATTCTGAAACTTACATAATTGTTCACTCCTGTGCCAAGTGGTATGAATTCTGCAGAATTACTCTGGTCACACTAAATGGGTTAGTTATGAAAGCCAGTGTACATATTCTGTGTCTTTTTTTCTTACTGTCCCTCAATAAAAGCATGTCTGTTTGCCCAGGAATATATGTTCTGTGCTTATCTCAGTTTTCTTTGTGAGCTTGCTTAGGATCACAACTTCATTATAGTTTCCATTATTTCTAAATTCTCCAGAAATAGGATGCAAAATGCTTTCTGAGGATATATCAGCAGAGTACCTACAGGGTTTTAAAGGAATATAGCCCCTTCTTGTTTGGTTTTATGTACAGACAGTGCTGCTGTGTCGCCTGCAGTTCTCAGGAGAAGGCAGTGCTTGGAGAGGACCACAGTAACAGCTCTGCCTTCACACGAGGCTGGGAAAGGGCAGCAGCCCCGAGTTTTGAGAGCTGACTTTAGCTACCAGTGCAGGCATTGAGTACCAGTCTTGAAGACCCAAATGTGGTGCATTTGTAGACTTGGAATCTATTTCTTTAGTGTGTGAATCTATTTCTTTATTCATATAATGCCATCTGAACTTGGAATTTATGTCCAATTCCGAAAGTGCATGATAAAATTTTTACATCATTTGAAATGAATGGAATATATTAACTCAGTGATAGGAAGGTGCAGAGCTCACCTCAGTCCCATGCAGCCAGTTGCAGTCAGGAGTTTTTAAACAGGTGTTCTGGTTTTGAGACAAATTAGGAGATCCTCTCACCCCAGGACAAAAGGGTAAGCAAATCAAGGGCTATTACACTCCCAGTCATGTTTCAAAGTGAAAACCTTTCTTGTCCTTACCTTAATATTATTCCAGAGCAGGTGACTTTTTTAACAAAACACACACTCATACTACATAAAAAGTAAGTAATCACTAAAAATATTATCCCTTTATTTTTCAAAAAAAAACACCTTAAAAATCTGTCAGAACACAAGCTATGTGATGTAGGTGTGGTTGTGTCTGCTTTTGGGAAAAGTGAATGAATTAGATAACCTTTCATTCTCTCAACTCCCTTCTTCTCTCTTCAAAAGTATGATTTAAAGCCACTATGGCAGCAAAGGTGTCACAGTCCTTGGCAATGACACGGCATATACCCTGCAAGATGCTGCATGCCTTCTGTTTTCAGTTAGTTAAAAAACAGAAGGGAGGTATGGCTTTTGTCCCACTGTGGTCTCTGTCCCTTCAAAACCAGCCTTACTTTGTCTTCTTCTTCACTCCTGAAGAGGCAGTTAGTAATCACTGGGCATTCACTGTAACACCTTCACTAAGGAGGTCTCCTTAAAAGTGCAAGTCAGTGAGCACAAAGTAGAACTCACTTATCAATAGCCTTTGAAATTATAGTTTCAACAGTATGGACTGTTTTTTTTCCCCTAGCTTTAAGCTACTTTTATACTATTTTATACCCCTGTGGGCATTCTAAATAACACTGCTGATCCCAACCAGTTTCACACCTAATGAGCCAGTTCTCTATGCAATGTCAGTCAGATATCTCACTGTAGTCACAGGTATTTGTGTTTATCAACTGGCAGACTGGTTCAGCAGACACCAAGAGGCAAAGCTCTGCACTCTTTCAGCATTTAATTCAGAAATTGACAATTACAGTTAATGTTGGAACTCTGACAGCTGAAAACTTGGAGCTTTCTGAATTTAAGGTTGCTAACCCTCAAGTAAACACCTCGTTTGACCTGAGATCTTGGAAAAGGCTTCAAAAATTGAGTGATAGCACAGAAACAGTGTGTGTGTAGTTTGGATAGTATTGTGTGATCTCACAGGGTGAAAAAAACTTAGATTTGGGATTTTAGTATATGGTGATATATGGGAGCCAAGATGGAGGATTTTGGGTGGGGGTTAGATGTCTTTTTTGCACCTTTTTCTTCACAAATCAGGGTGGCTTTCTCTAATTGGGTGAAAGATGTCTCCGTTGCAGGTTATGGGTGATCATAATTGGGTCAGAAGCATAAATAATATAGATGTCAACTGTTTATCGGGTAATTGGGACTTAAATAGCCTTGAACAAACACCATTTTAGGTCACTTTCTCAACTTGTTAGAGAGAGCTCACATCTCATGAGTCTGTAATAGATAAGGATAATAAACTTCAGTGTGAGGCTTCAAAAACAACGTCTCCTGAGTTTTATTCACCCTGACCTTGGAGCAAGAAAGAGCCTGGTATGCCAACAAGTTAATACTTTATTTTTTGGAAACTAGGTGATCTGTAGAGGTGGGATTTAAAGATGTTCTCAGGCAGTAAAATGTATGCAGCTTCTTTTTTTCTTCTTCATTAATAAATTATTTTAAAATTTAAAAGAGGACTATTAAGTAGTAAATGGAAGTATTACTTTTACATATTTACATTCTCAGAGCACATTTTTCCCAAGCACATTGCTGAACTTTCCTAGGGTGAGTCAGTATAGAAAGAAAACAAGCTGGAGACAGGTTGGTACAAAGATATGAGATACATAAAATTCATCAAGAACCTGGGCAGGAACCATATACCAGAGTGGCCAAGAGAATGGAAATGTATATTCAGGGAATAGAGCTCAGCTAAACAATGATGGTTATAATTATCTGATATTCTCTCCATTATCAAGCTGATGGATCAGCTATCCAGTCTATTTTTATCACTGGATCAAAAAACAAAAAAAGCTTTAGAAGACAATTTCAATCTAACTTACAAAAGAGATTTAAATGTTGAACTACTGTATTGCCATTTAAATATTATCATCTGTCCAGAAAATAAAACATGTGAAGGCCGTTTGTCCTCACTGAATGGATCCTCTAAGTAATTATCTTAATTTATTTTTTAGTAGCAAAATGTGCAGCTACATTTAAATAAGAGTCAGTGTTCTAACTAGAGACCTTCATCCTGAAGCTCAGGAAAAATCAGCACCCTTTATCAGAGAGATCACCAAAGTCATTAGACAGCTGGTTACCTAAAATGTAATGTGGCAGACTTTCAAGTGATATTATTCTATTTGGATTTATTTTCAAGATATATTTTTCACTTAAACTGTGTAGAGTTTGTTTTATATAAATAAGGGCTTCCCTCTATATAAGACAGCAAGCCAATGCATACTAAATAAATAAATAAATGGGTCTACAAGATGCTAAACTTTAATTAACCATACTAACAAATTTTTAATTTTGATATTGAATCTAATTTGTGGGGGGAAAATATCAGCAACAAAAAAACCCCAAACAAAGATGTGCGTGGAATTTATTTTATGGTCTCAGGACATTTCTTATCACAGATATAGCAAGATGGCTTAGTAACATTCAAGCCAGTGACAAAAGATTCAAAACAGTAACCATTTTCAATGAAAATTTGAATGTTATTTGAAAATGCCATATTTTTGCTGATGTAAGTGACCATGTCACCTGTGCCCTCAAACATTCCTAGGACATCAACTTTAATACATATTTAAATACATATTCAAATCTATTACAATATTTATTTTAAGAGACTCAAGCCCTTAGATTTTGCCATAGGTATAAACAATGAAAAAAGACTTGGTGGATTGTATATTCCATCTTCCTATGAATCCTTGCTAAAATAAATTGTTCCCGAGGAGAAGTATATTTTGCTTTAGCTGGTATCAATGGAAAAGTAGATACAGTGTTTTGAAGCCAGAATGATATTCAGCAAATTGGAGCAGAATGTAGCCCGGTAGGTTTTTCTGATCCTGTTTTAAATGAGGGAAATGATGATGTTTTTACTGCTTCCCTAAGGAAATCCCTTTGCAGTTTAACAGATCTAAATGGAAAGGTTACTTTTACTCCTGATATTTACTTTATTTTTATTTTCTCAGTTTCTTCCTGTTTTCCCACTCATTTCCTACTGAGTTACACATATGTATAGATAACAAAAAGCTCTGTCTGCTACCACTAATATTCAGAGACCAAACATGACTGCTGAAATTGCCCTGTAATCTTCTGAATCATTTATGTAACAGATTCCATCCAACTTTTCTGGAATATCTCACACCATGCCTTTTGTTTTTCCAGCACACTTCATTATAGCTCTGTATCATAATGCATATGTTTGTGTGCTTATGTGCACTGCTCTTTTAATATCTCCTTATGGACAAGTTTCAGTTCATTTTCCCCAAGTTTCATTTTACTCAACTATTGACATGCCAAATGAGGAATTCCCAAACAGCCTTCCTATTTTTTTCCCCCAAATGTGATGTCTCTTATAGGCACAGTTTTAATAGATCTGTGGAAATCACACATAGTTTCTTTAAAAAACCCCAAAACTTGTTCATGACAATGATTTAATATTGGCAGTTCATCCAGGGAATAGGAATGTTGTTCATTTTTTGAGTAGGACAAGAAAGTGCAGCAGTCCCTGTGTTGTGCCTCTCAAACAGAGCACCTCCAAGCCCATTACACACAAGAAACACAACGGTGAAAATTTAAGTGCTGCAGACCTGAGGTAGTTGGAAGGTGGGCTAAGAGAGAGGTTTTTAGGAGGAAGCTGAACTTACAAGAATCATGGAGACATGATGCATGTTTCCCAACTCTTTTTTATTATTGTTATGGAGCAAAAAGAACACCACCACTCTCAAGAAAAAGCTGCAGCAAGAAGATTATGGGGACTGGAGTTCTCTGGTATCTAAAGATCTATTTTACTCTGATTAAGATTCTTCATTAATCTATAAGCAAGCAGTGCTCAGATTTGAACATAAAGCAAATGCACTGCCAGACAGG